>JBAMJV010008806.1:95000-170611 GCA_037951105.1 Echinarachnius parma
GATGAGACCATGGGGCATCCATCGACATGAAAAAATCGTATAAATATATAAAAATGTAATGCCATTGACAATTTTTTCAAAAGTGTAACGCTTTTTTTGATACGCCCGGTATAGGCCGTTTACTGGAAACAACTTGTGAAATGTATGTCTGATGTTTTTTACTCTCCACTACTAAACTATTATAATGTATTAATTTGTGTATAATTTTGTTAGAATGTTAACGGTTTATAATGGTTATGTTCATGATAAATTTGTTCGTTAATTGTTACTGCTCCAGGAGTAGTAACATTGTATTGTGATGGTAACTTCGAAGTTTGCGCACTTATATCGCACAAATCTGAAACATAAATACATTTTTATCAATTCTCATTACCAGTTGATTCAGAATGTTAGGTCCTAGGCTATGTAAAATAATGAACATGTTTCATACAAACTATCAGCGTCCATTCAAGAAACGGGTAATCTAGAATGATCATGTGAATGGTTGCATTGAGATTAGAACGGGGAAACTCTCACCTCCAGACTGGAAATCAAACATTGATTGCAAGAGAGGCTGCACACTTCCAAGGGTAATTCAGTTTTGGATAGAGGGTGCTACACGAAATAATGTTTTTGCGAGGTTATGAAAAAACTGAGTGTTACATTTGAAAAAGCATACTTGTTCTTTCGAGGTTGGACTATTGCAATAGCCTTCTTTATGGGACTTCAACAAAGAACTTGCACACCATACAGCTCCTTCAGAATCAAGCCGCCCGTCTTATCTACAAGAAACCTAAATCTACACATACATCACCTCTCATCCAGTCCCTGCATTGGCTTCCGGTACCTCGGCGAATTGAATACAAGAATGCTGTACTTACATATAAATGCTTATCAAAGCAAGTCCCATCTTACCTTTGTAATCTACTTCACATCCGTCAGTCCTTGTACAACTTAAGATCTACTTCTGCCATTGTATTAAATACCCCACGTACTCGTACAAACATTGGATCTAAGGCTTTTGCTGTCACTGGACCTAAATGCTGGAATCGCCTCCCCAACCTAGTTCGATCAGTTAACACCCTCAGTACTTTTAAATCTCAACTAAAAACCCACCTGTATCCTAAGTAATAAGTTAATATTGAAGTATGTCTTTAGAACCTTTTAGACACACATATTTAGTTGGTTGCCCTCTATTGAATTGTGTTAAGTTATTGTTTGTATAATTTGTAGGTTTGTATTTGTAATTATGTATCTGTTTTTTCTTTGTGTTTTTTTTTTTGTTTTTTTTATGCGCTTTGTATCATTTTTTGGCAAAAGGCGCTATATAAATGAAGTTATTATTATTATTTATTATTATTATTATACAATACGGTAATGACAGAATAAACTTTACTTGATCAAAATCGGTTCACAAACGGCTGAAATATCAATAAATATATCCGATCGGAATAAATCTGGGGCCCCATTGATTTTGTTTAATAACAATTTTAAATGCTTACACTTTTTCAAATAATGTCAAGAGGTATTTTAATACTGTTGATGATCTCTCTATTTAATCATTATTTCAATCAAACAACACGTGCATAATTTTGTGTGAAAAATTGTTGAAGCCAATGCTTTTTTTAGAGAGCGCCCTTCTGTGTGTTAATGTCTCTTTTTGAAACAGACATTTTACTTTGTCGTTTGTAATTTTCTATACGTTCCGAGCATGGTATAGAGACTAGAGTTATTAGTTTGTAATGTTATTGTGCAGGACTGGTTTTGCTCACTAAAGCTCAGCCTTACCAAAACTGTAAGGCTACTTGTACCGTCATAAAAATAAGTTTCTCAAAGATTGTATACATTTCTCATATTATTTACTGAGAACTATTAATAGATACATATTTGTTTGCACTTAGATTGCGACTGGCTCCATTATCTAGACTCATCCAATAAAAAAGAAAATATAATTCATAGATGTTCATTTTGTTAACTTTGCCGCCATTGATGCGACAATGGCAAGTGGACTTTGATCGGCTATACACACCTCCCACACCGAACATCAAAGTGCCAAACTTTAAATACAGGGTGGCCCCCAAAAAACGTGACGGGATACTTGCATTCATAAAGAAATGTGATGAATAGGTCCACGGGATATTTTACAAAGGAATATGATACTAAGACCAGTAATTTGGGTCCACTGGATCTAGGTTTTGGAATTCCCGTGAACCAAGTATAGCGCAATCAGTCAGCATAAATTGAAGTTACATTTCTTGAGTGGCTATTGTGTAGATTCGTAGTTTGAACCATTGTAGATGATAATAGAAACGGAAAATTACTTGCTTTATAGGTCAGCATATTTCTACTTCTGTTTTCATCATTCTGTCTGTCTCGTTTCGGTTAGTTTACGTCTCAGTCAAGTTGTTTTTGTTTCTCTCTCTCTCCCTCTAAACTTTGTACGTCTTGTTTTTGTATCCCGCTTCTCTTGTTTTAACCATTATTTAGTAGTTTAGTAGATTGTTATAATACAGTTATTCTTATATTCGACAAGTTTGCTCATGTATGTTAAATTATGCACGTATGTTCAAGCTAACTGTATGACTCATGAGGGACCTTAAGGATAATGAGACCCAGGCAATAATCTCTGAAAGTTAAACATAAGACAAGAAACAAGAAAATTATGGCTCTTTGAAGATGTCCTTTTATTCATATGGGGAACTCAAATTGGCAACGCACTGTGATAATTGGGGGAATCCCTGTTTTGTAAACAAATGTTCCCATTTTTACAGTTGTCTTCATAGTAACACTTGTTCATTCTCCACGATATGTTGTGTATAAATGTATTCTACAGTACATAATGAACTCAAACAAAGGGTAAATATACATTTTGAGAAAACTGAACAAAGTTAACATTTGCTACAACTTTGCTAGAATATGTTGCCAATTTGAGTCACTCGTATAAATAAATGCTTCGAAAAGAACCATATGTTTCTAATTTATTGACCAATTGTGCTCAAATTGTCAGGGTCTATTCATCCTATTTAGTTTCTTATAGTGCATACAACAATTTGTCTGGATTTCATTGTCCTTTATTAGTTCCACAAGCATTGTTCTCCACCATGCAGGCCTTGTCATCTTTCTACTGTAATACTATGTTATGCTAACTTTGATATTATTGTCATATTTGTATTGTATGTTATGAAAGGATACAAAAAAATTTCACTTGAAGAACGGTAGACTTAATTACAGAAAGAAAATCAGGGTGGCCCAGAAAAAATATGGGAACAAAATTAGACAAAGAAAGAATGTTTAGTACCGTGGATATGATTCCAAGATCAGCAATTTTGATGAGATTGTTTCCATTCTAGAGTGAATTTAGTCAAACAAGTTGGTTTAAGATTTGGTCCAATTCCAACAAATTTGTGCCCAGTAAACAGACTCTTTCACCTGACAATAGTCAATGCCCTGTGTATGTGTGCACTCTCCACCTAAACCGAAAATCATGATGTATATAATGGTGATAAGTTGACGCATTTCTATAAGAGGGGGTGGAGGGGGTGTATTATTATTTCTATAGACAACCAGTATACAATATAATTGGAATGCTAACAATTCAATTCAATTCAATTCAATCATCCAGGTTTTATTAGTGCCATTCATTATACAAGGTTGACAGCCCTCTGGCTGCATTGGACACGTTTACACAAATATTACAATACATGTAGTGTCATTATTCATGCATGTATTTAGGACTCTTTTTTGCATGACATTATATTGAGCAGTTAGCAATATGTTTTTGTTTTTTTTCCATTACATGTATTTTCATGTGGTATCAAAGACCATACTAACATTACATGTGTTATTTTCAGTTTATTTTAGTAATAGTATACAACTAACGAATGGGCTTCTTGTGATAGTCAAATCTTTTACCGAGGTGGGCTCAAAATGATTATTACCCGAAGCGTAGCTGAGGGTAATAGTCATTTTGAGCCCACCGAGGTAATAGATTGCCTATCACAATCAAGCACATTCGTTAGTTGTTTTATATCACTCATCAATATCAGTGATTGTGTTCAGCTTATAGCAAAATAAGTGAACATTTCTTGAATATTTCATAAAATCGCTTGTAAATTTTGATATAAAAATCAATCGACATTAATGAAGCCAGATGAGCCTCCAGAACCTGGGCGCATCTAATACGCTTAAAGTCATTGTTATTTTGCGCATACAATCACAAAGACGCAAAACCGAGTGCGCACCAACGTGCTGGCAGTTGCGCACATACGCAATGAATGCGTGCTAACGCTCCCACGGATGTGCTTATTGGCTGTCTTGGCGTTCTTCTTCCTAGGGTGTTAGTTTTTACCAGCAATGGCAATCACCTGACTAGAACGTGTGCGCCATAGAGCACTGCACAAATTTGATCGCGTGTGCATTTTGCTTAAACACATGATCTATGGGACGAACGCGTAACGAACTTTTAGTGTTAATTTTTTGCTAACAACCCGGTCAAGTGATTGCGCAGGGATTGCGCGTGTTGTCCAAAACTATCATTTGTCAAATACAATGGTAAAACGATCTTATGAGGGATATAATAATTTGTATCAACTTTTTTGTGCAATAACGGCTAAATTAACCATGATTATTCAAGGAATAAATGTGTGCATTAGATTGTAATAATATAAACCATAATAAAGAGAAGTTATTGAGAGATACTATAACCATTTAAATCTGTACGTGCTAGTTACTTGTTACAATATAAACCCCACATTCACCAAGATAAGCAGATAAGAAACAAACACAAAAAACATTAGAAAAAAATTGTTAGGCAAAACATCTGCAAGTCTGTAATGTACATGTAGAGTACATGTTCATATCTCATATTCAGGGCATATAAGTAAATGTACATTATGAGAACTCAGACAGAACTTGTATTCTGAATTTACTTTTGTATATTAATATTCAAGATTCAAGATATTCATTAAATATAATTTGTCCCATGTAAAATTTTGAAATATGAAGAGTACTATAATGGAAAGTAAATGGTGTGCATATAGCACACACCCACAATGATCTAAGTGCTTTTCATATTGCTTTCTGGAACAAATAAGTACTAACAAGTAGTACTGTAAATAAATTGTCTTTCTATCTGCGCATACATATCCATACATAAATATTTGATGCAGCAAATATGCAAATGAACTAAATTGCATGTATACAATCAGAAATCTCAACTTAACCAACAAATAGCTCAGGTGTTTGAATATTTATTTGTGAAATCAGTTTTTGCTTTCATATAATAAAACATCTCCAATAAATGAATGGATCAAAATCACTCTTAATAAGAGCTCCTGGCCATTAGGTCTCGATAACCCTTGTTGCCTACCTTGGGCCAGTAAAAATTTACAAAATTCCGGTAAAATGTTCTGTGCTGGTGGCCTGAACAAGCAACAATATTTGAATGACTTAAAAATATTTATCTCGGTTCCTATACATGTGTGGGTTTTTTTTTTCATGACAAATATTATCCTGCTTAAACACAATTTAAATTATCAAACCAGACAGTTTACAAAATAAATTTGACCTTACACCACGTAACGACCGTTATGTTGCAGAGATAAATGCTCTGCTATTAGCTGAAATAGTCAAATTTTGTTTAAAATAAGAGATTCAGGATTTTTGTATTTCCTGAATGAAGGTACCTTAATCTACCTCTTGTGAAATTGTAATCATCAGAAATCATGTTTAAATAAGTTTTTTTTCATTGAATACAAATTATTAGATTACATCTCTTGATTGGATGCCAATCTTTGAAGTGGCCCATTTCTCCCTTGTTTTAAAACTACTTCAGCCATTTTTCAAATCTTTGGCATTTGCCTTGTCTGAATATAACAAATTATATACCATTTTAAATGTAATGTCTTCTACTCTAATGTCATGTGAAAATCAGCATAATCATTTTCCCTGACTTATTGGTCGTTTTGTGGTGTAAGGCTACAAATGTAGTTTGGCGGCAAGTAAATGTTTGGTTAAGGCCATTATAACTTGAGAGAAAATCATTTTACAAGCCACTAGAAAATAAAGTTTCTTTGTAGCCCTTTGAAATAAAGGGGAAAATACAATATTAAACAAACGTTAACACTGCATATCTCACTCAACACATCTAAGTTAGTAACATTGGCCCGTATTCACAAAGGAGGTTTGTACAGTCCATGGTCTAATCCCCGGTTTACATCTATGGAATGCCAATTGTAAACTGATGGAGAGAGAATGTGTACCATCAACATTGTTAACAAGTAAGGAATTTACATTCTCTCTCCATCAGTTTACAATGGCATTCCATAGATGAAAACCGGGGTTTAGACCATGGACTGTACAAACCTCCTTTGTGAATACGGGCCATTGAGTTTCCGACGAAAACTCCCATTTTAAAATAAAATATTACATATCAGCCGCCACTGGTCCAAACAAATAGTACAACAATCAGAAATCAAAGACAATTATAACATAGCAAGCTATATATATATGACTGTCAATGCACAAAGTATACCATATCTCCACATATGAGTTGGATCGGGTCGATTCGGCTCTGTAATACAGTTCTAGCTTGTATTTCTACTTATTTAAAGCATACTAGAAATCTGTCCTTCTTTGGTTTGAACAAAAAGGTGTTGACAAGTGCAAAAAGTGGTGAGTGGTTGATACAATAACATCTGAACACTTCGATCGTACATATCTTTTAACGAAAGGGAAATTTTAAAAACCGAAACCTGACCCATACTTTTATTGTTCATATGAATACAACAAGGTATGAGGGAACTGCTAGAATTCCAATTCGATTTTGAGAATTTTGACAATTTTACTAAGTCCTGTTAACAATCGAAAAGGTCGGTTACAAGCGGTTAAGCTTTCCACTACAGCACTTGTTTACCCATTCAGGACCGATTGATTTTGCTATAACATGTATTCTCCAAAGTCCCATGACCGAGTAGTTTGGGGAGCAGTCCTGGGGGGTGTTTCACAAGATCCTAAGTTGAACTTAACTCTAAGTTGGACTTATCTCTTATGGAAAGCCATTTGTAGCCTTGGAATAAAATATATTCAAAAGCAAAAATGCAAGTATTTTAGACTTTTCAAACATTTTACAGGAAGAACATGACATCTACTTGATAATAGAAAAATATTAATGATTTTAAACAATATTTATACCTTTTAAAAGTACTTTTACTATTTTTTTCAAAGAAACTAACAGCTTTCCATGCTTTGTAAGTCCAACTTAGAGTTAAGTTCAACTTAGGATCTTTGTGAAACACCCCCCAGGACTGATTGATTTTGCTATAACATGTATTCTCCAAAGTCCCATGACCGAGTAGTGTGGGGACCAGTCCTGAAGGGGTTAAGATGGTCTCTAGTCCTGGACTCCGTATGGCACGGGCGGGTCCATGACACGTTTGATGTAGATGTATGCGATGCCAGACGCGATGAGGGCTCCAACGATAAACATGGATATTCCAACTCCGGCAGCCGCCCCTAAAAACGGGAGAGAAAAGAAAATGGATTGAAATTGTCAGAATTTGTTACCCATTCAAGAGGATTGACTACATTGGCATAAGGTATAAGCTGTCATTATTATGTACTTTGTGAATAAGGTATTATTAAAGGCATATATGCGTGGGTTAGAATGGGTAGTCAGCAAATTCCAACTCGTACTCCACCGTAATCTCCCGAGGTAAACTCACGATTTGTGTTGAATCGATCGAAGAGCGGTGCTTCTTATGAAATTGCATGCAGCACACAGCTGGTATCTATATACCAAGCGAATTGCTCGAGCTGTCACCTGAGCCCTGAGGCAATCGCTGATAAGATCAAAAAGCGGCACTTTGAAGTCGGTGCGGTTAAGCGTGTTAAGTAATAGTTTCGCTCGTAAACATCTCTGATGGAATTCCATTCGACCATGATTCGACTAGTAAAAATATTCCGAACACGATTCGGGCCTTAGTGAAGTGGGACAGTTTGCGATCGCTACTTATAACTGAGCCAATGGGGATTACGTACTGTGCGTAAAAATGCGCAATATGGATCCATGCGTTGAATATACCGGTCTGAATTCCCTTTAATATTGCCATTATTATTATCACAATTATTATTCTCAATCCAAAAATTGTAGTGTCATATTTTTGTTGCAACATAGCCATGTTAGTATTAAAACAACTCTTCCTTTGACCTGGGCTTATGATAATGGATAATTGCCCATTTAGTAACTAGTTTGTCACACATTTTGGGCATGCCCAAACATTTGTGTTTTATCTCTAACATCACCTTCTATTTTACTGGGCCAGAACCTTAATGAACTATACAAAATTGAAAATGATAACAAGAAATCCCTTAATTTTCATGAGTCAAGATAAGTGTGCACGCCCTATGTTAAATTACATGTAGGCTTTTAAGGGAAGGAACCCCTAGCCTTTTGACTTACTGGATGCGATGAGAGCATAACTCCTGTAATTTCTAGTCACTTATTTCCTCATGAATATCCCCAATAATGAAAATAATCTATATTTGATGGACCACTGTCGTCTGCTTTCAATGCCCACAGGAGGCGGCCATTTCGTCAACTTCTCGCGGTGAAATGACGTGTCAGGCGGAGAACACAATAGCGGGTTACGATAATGCTATTGTGTTCTCCGCCTGCCACGTCATTTCACTGCGAGAAGTTGAAGAAATGGCCGCCTCCTATGGGCATTGAAAGCAGACGACAGTCAAAAGGCTAGGGGTTCCTTCCCCTTTAATGGGTGGCAGGTACCTGTTGAAAGGCCTTTGTTCTCCTTCATGTTTTGAGGGTGGAAGGACATGCGAAGACTGCCTTGGAACAGCGCCAGATGCACCGTCTGAGACAAACAAAGAAAAGAAACAAATAAAACAATACATTAGAACAAACGAATGGTTAACCCACATACATGTACCTATACCAATGCGTATTTCATGCTTGATGACTCAAGAGATTTTGTGTTCAATTCTAATTTCAATTATTTGGTCTGATATTGTAAACCAATTTTCATACATGCATAGACATAATATAATTCAAAACTATACTACATAATTGACAAATCAAGCTATTGACTAACTGGTTTGTAACAGTTAAAAGAAGACTTATTGACGAATTTAAACAAAATAATTGTTCTGTATACCCTCAAAGGTTGATCTCCACCAAAATTTCAAATGTATAACCTCCAATAAAGTCTGCATTTGATTTTCAAAAGTACCTGTTTTTGTGTTTACATATGCTAATGAACTCAGCTGCTCGGATGTCGTGACGTCATTGAAGCTAAACTATGATTGTGTGCTCGCTTTACGTACGGGCATGACCTTTGTACTCTGTTTTTCGCGCATAATTACCCTTTGTGAACTGCTGTACCGTATCGATCGTGAATACGCCAAAGCTCGGACAAGCATGACAAGGATGTATTCGAAAAATTTGATTTCTTGGCCTGTACAAACTGATCCCTTTTTTTAAAGTAAACAAATCTTGTTTGTTAGGTCAATTGATTAACTAAGAATTGCGAGGTAAATTACTTTCTCTCACGTTTTATGTCTGTTTATGTAATGCGTGTGCTCCATAAACGGGGGTCTATGAGGGCACGTGCGGAGTTACCAATTTTGTAGTAATTTGCTAAAGATTGTATGAAGTATACCACAACATTTCGGGTACTTTTATTGTTGATATTGCGGATATTATTTGTAATGTTCTTGTCTATTTTTGTAGCGAGCAAATAGGAAGAAAATAATGAATTATATATATTTCATGTATGGTTATACTTAGTAGATTGGCCTACGGTGATTTTCACGAGAAACGTATATTTGGCATCAGTGACGTATTGGATTTTGAGGATCGTTCCATTACTCGTTGATTATTTATGTTTTTTAAAAATCAAATATGGGAAAAGTTAAAGGTTTCAAATGATCTATTTGTATGGAATGGTTTTCTAAAATTATGATTTGAATTATCAAAGTAGTGAATTTCGCCAATAAAGTCTTCTTTTAACCTCTCTGCATTTACCACTTGTTGCATGTCATGCAAACTTTCACCTAACCAGGAATAACTAATGATTGTATAATCCTCTACTCTGGACAATGTGGATAACCTTGGAGAATACATGTCAACATTGTAGTTTATATTTTTCTTAATCGCATTATTTTGTATGTATGCTGTATTTGTATGCTGTATTTTGCGCTATACCCCCCACCCACGGAGACCGTACTGTACAGTTCAACACTAATATCACGTGCATGTGCTGATCAACCGATATAAAAAGAAGGATGTGGCATAAACGCAACATGGCGCCAAATTTACTGTGTAAACTCCTGCTGGTAGTACTACTAGCGCGTATCTTGTCCGTATATATTTTACCAATCCATCGATACTATAGATCGGTGCATCACACCCGCCGTGTGATCACTAGTATCCACCAATTTAAAAATAAAAGGAATCAAAACTAGAATTGTAATACTTGTTTAGAACAAGTATAGGTGGGCTGGTCGAACTAAAATTAAAGACATAATCAAGGGCTCATTTGAGATAGCTTATTGTCTCAGCTACAACATACTCGAAGTTCAGCGTAAACGAAGCTAAAACGAAGAAGATATTGGTCGCGAAAGACGGGAATGTAGAATCCAGTTTTGAAAAAAAGTCATGTCCCATAGAGAATACACGCAAAATGTTAAAAAATGACATGCCTCCTTAAATCGCAAAAATACGCCATGATGCCTTTGTCAAAATGAAAAATCGTGGTTATTACATTTGTAGAAAATTGTCTGAGCTAGAACATATCAAAATTTGGAAGAAAATCGATCAACATTTACAGAGATACAATCAATTTTCCAAAAATATGCTGACGTCATAATATGCAAATTGAAATTTTGAGTTCGGAGGCCATTATGATGACGCCATGAGTTAATTGAGGGTCAAATGAGACATGAAATCATATCTCCGACTCATAATCTATCCAAATATGAAAAAAAACTTGGGAGTTCCCATCCATTCTGAAGAGTTACAATGAATTTTGTATAGGCATGTTTTTGCCCATATATGCTATGTATTACAAGAGCTCGCGCGCACGGACATGTTTCTTGAACGGAAGCTCATTGCGTTTTTACTAGTCAGAAAAAGGTGAACAAGGTATCAAAATGCTTGGAAAGATGGGCTAAATATGATAACAGAGAAAATTCGGCGATTCTATGTTGCAAAATGCCAGTACGCGCGAAAACGCGCGCGCATGCGCGTGTGCGCGTTTTTTCGTAAAATGCTTAAAATGGCCTAAAACGTATCCAAAATGATTTTGCGACGATTTTGAACATTTTAAAATTTTGCGCGCGCGCTGACGCGCGCGCGCGTTTTTTGACCTGAAATTGACCGGACGGATATTGACCTTGATCATGATAAATATGAATGAGAAACAACTTTTCGTTATGAAGATATGATCATGAGAAGATATTCAGAAAATTTTACAAAATGGCGCCTAGATGACGTCATCAGTCAAGGTCAGGGTTCAAAACCTTATTTTGCTTTGTCCATATGCCTATATATATGTGTGCCAAATTTCAAGGCACTTGATTGAGCCATTTTCAAGTTATCTTGCTAACAAAAAAGTGATTGGAAATAAGAAAAATAAATAATAATAATAATAAACTAGAATTGTAATACTTGTTTAGAACAAGTATAGGTGGGCTGGTCGAACTAAAATTAAAGACATAATCAAGGGCTCATTTGAGATAGCTTATTGTCTCAGCTACAACATACTCGAAGTTCAGCGTAAACGAAGCTAAAACGAAGAAGATATTGGTCGCGAAAGACGGGAATGTAGAATCCAGTTTTGAAAAAAAGTCATGTCCCATAGAGAATACACGCAAAATGTGAAAAAATGACATACCTCCTTAAATCGCAAAAATACGCCATGATGCCTTTGTCAAAATGAAAAATCGTGATCATCACATTTGTAGAGAATTGTCTCAGATAGAACATATCAAAATTTGGAAGAAAATCGATCAATATTTACAGAGATACAATAAATTTTCCAAAAATATGCTGACGTCATAATATGCAAATTGAAATTTTGAGTTCGGAGGCCATTATGATGACGCCATGAGTTAATTGAGGGTCAAATGAGACATGAAATCATATCTCCGACTCATAATCTATCCAAATATGAAAAAAAACTTGGGAGTTCCCATCCATTCTGAAGAGTTACAATGAATTTTGTATAGGCATGTTTTTGCCCATATATGCTATGTATTACAAGAGCTCGCGCGCACGGACATGTTTCTTGAACGGAAGCTCATTGCGTTTTTACTAGTCAGAAAAAGGTGAACAAGGTATCAAAATGCTTGGAAAGATGGGCTAAATATGATAACAGAGAAAATTCGGCGATTCTATGTTGCAAAATGCCAGTACGCGCGAAAACGCGCGCGCATGCGCGTGTGCGCGTTTTTTCGTAAAATGCTTAAAATGGCCTAAAACGTATCCAAAATGATTTTGCGACGATTTTGAACATTTTAAAATTTTGCGCGCGCGCTGACGCGCGCACGTACGCATGCGCGCGCGTTTTTTGACCTGAAATTGACCGGACGGATATTGACCTTGATCATGATAAATATGAATGAGAAACAACTTTTCGTTATGAAGATATGATCATGAGAAGATATTCAGAAAATTTTACAAAATGGCGCCTAGATGACGTCATCAGTCAAGGTCAGGGTTCAAAACCTTATTTTGCTTTGTCCATATGCCTATATATATGTGTGCCAAATTTCAAGGCACTTGATTGAGCCATTTTCAAGTTATCTTGCTAACAAAAAAGTGATTGGAAATAAGAAAAATAAATAATAATAATAATAAACTAGAATTGTAATACTTGTTTAGAACAAGTATAGGTGGGCTGGTCGAACTAAAATTAAAGACATAATCAAGGGCTCATTTGAGATAGCTTATTGTCTCAGCTACAACATACTCGAAGTTCAGCGTAAACGAAGCTAAAACGAAGAAGATATTGGTCGCGAAAGACGGGAATGTAGAATCCAGTTTTGAAAAAAAGTCATGTCCCATAGAGAATACACGCAAAATGTGAAAAAATGACATACCTCCTTAAATCGCAAAAATACGCCATGATGCCTTTGTCAAAATGAAAAATCGTGATCATCACATTTGTAGAGAATTGTCTCAGATAGAACATATCAAAATTTGGAAGAAAATCGATCAATATTTACAGAGATACAATAAATTTTCCAAAAATATGCTGACGTCATAATATGCAAATTGAAATTTTGAGTTCGGAGGCCATTATGATGACGCCATGAGTTAATTGAGGGTCAAATGAGACATGAAATCATATCTCCGACTCATAATCTATCCAAATATGAAAAAAAACTTGGGAGTTCCCATCCATTCTGAAGAGTTACAATGAATTTTGTATAGGCATGTTTTTGCCCATATATGCTATGTATTACAAGAGCTCGCGCGCACGGACATGTTTCTTGAACGGAAGCTCATTGCGTTTTTACTAGTCAGAAAAAGGTGAACAAGGTATCAAAATGCTTGGAAAGATGGGCTAAATATGATAACAGAGAAAATTCGGCGATTCTATGTTGCAAAATGCCAGTACGCGCGAAAACGCGCGCGCATGCGCGTGTGCGCGTTTTTTCGTAAAATGCTTAAAATGGCCTAAAACGTATCCAAAATGATTTTGCGACGATTTTGAACATTTTAAAATTTTGCGCGCGCGCTGACGCGCGCACGTACGCATGCGCGCGCGTTTTTTGACCTGAAATTGACCGGACGGATATTGACCTTGATCATGATAAATATGAATGAGAAACAACTTTTTGTTATGAAGATATGATCATGAGAAGATATTCAGAAAATTTTACAAAATGGCGCCTAGATGACGTCATCAGTCAAGGTCAGGGTTCAAAACCTTATTTTGCTTTGTCCATATGCCTATATATATGTGTGCCAAATTTCAAGGCACTTGATTGAGCCATTTTCAAGTTATCTTGCTAACAAAAAAGTGATTGGAAATAAGAAAAATAAAGAATAATAATAAATAAATAAATAAATAAATAAAGGCAATTCTAACGAAATTATGAGGTGGTCTGTATGATGTACAGCCCACCTAATAAAGGCAATTCTAACGAAATTATGAGGTGGTCTGTATGATGTACAGCCCACCTAATAAACTTAAGATGGGGGCATATTCACGTCATACTCGCGCCTGTCTTGTCCATTTGTAGTTCACAAAATATGCTATGAATGTAACATCCATTGAGACTATATATCGGTGCATAAACACGCGCACGTATTCATCGCGCGCTTTCTCCGTGCGCTCTAATATCAATACTAATTGACTTTCGTGCTTGAATCAATCTCCCATATGTTTCCATGTTCCCGTCAGCGGCACGCCGCCCTGCGATGCCATCTACATGGTCTATGGCAGTAGCTACAGATACAGAGCGCAATACAGACAATGCGTAACCATAGACTTGTACAGTATTCAGCTCTATATGCGAAACTCATTATTATTTATTAGTACGAGAATCCCCATTCGCGGGACAATGCTTCTAGTTACTATAAAGCTTATAAATCATATTTTGACCGAAACTGAGGTAAAATTTGTGTACATTTTAACAATATTTCCGTAGAAATTACATTATGTTATGTCGCCGTTATGATAGAATACACATTTGTTCATTTATTAAAAGGATTTTCTCTTGCAAAGTACACATCATTTTTGTCATTCTAATTTCTGTGCGATGCTATTTTCTCACAGGGCCGGCAGATCGCGAAATTAACAACTCGTGAAAATGTCTGAGACCCTCTCATTCGCGAAAATATCTGTACGCAAAAATATTGGCGTATACAGTATTATGCATGATATATTATCATCATTATTTTTAACTAGAAACTCAAAAATAACAACATAAACTCACTCTGCCCCCTTTCATGAGATTGATTGTGATCGGGGTATCGTCAATGTTTCTGGCCTCCAGAGTGGCCAAACCTTGGGCGAGGGAAGGTTGGCTGGACATGTTGACCGCATTGCCAGGGACTGCAGGAATTCCATGCATCTCAAAGTAGATGGTCAAGACCTCATCTATCCCTTCAACGGCCTAGAAAAAGTGAATAAAAGAAAATTAATGTTTCTTTTTGATCCTTAGGAAAACTGAGCATCTCAAAGTAAATGCTTCCAGATTGCATAACCCCTGGCCAAGGGAAGGTTGGCTGGACATGTTGATCGCATTCCCTGGAGCATCAGGAATCCCCAGCATCTCAAAGTACATTTAGATGGTCAAGGCCTCATCTATGCCTTCAACGGCCTAGAGAAATTTGCATAAAAGAACATTTATCAGAGATACCAAGAAACTCAAATTAAATGCATCCGGATATCCTAAACCCTGGACGAGTAACAGTTAGCTGGACATGTCAAACTCAATCCCTTGGACATCAGGAATTCCAAACATCTCAAAGTAAATGGTCAAGATCTCATCTATGCCTTCAACGGCCTTAAAAAAAGGAAATAATTAATGCAAATTAAACAAAAAATAAAGACACATTCTTAGTACACTAACAACATTCTCTTTGAAAATTATATGAAATTACAGGTTCAGCTCTTTCATCAGGAAAGAATAGAAATAGGAGAAAATAATCATGTTCAAAATGCCGCCCCACTTCTAAAAATAATAAATCATCCCAAATCAAAATCTAAAATGGGAAATGAACATAAAATTACTGTTTTATCCCCATTCAGTTACCTTCTAGTTAACTAGGGCATTTATGATATATGACTTGACCGACATCAATTTTTTTCTTGACCCGGGCAATAAGGCAAGTGGTTGTGTCAAGCCCCGTTTATAGCATACATGTAGGTACTGTATAAGTTTGTACTTACATAGAGGTTTGCGATTCTGGTGGCAGGTAGACCAGAAGCGTTAGCCAGGGCGGCCTGTGCTGCTGCATAGAATGTATGGGTGTTGTTCACTACGTAGTTCTCATAGTTGTCTGCAATTACGGAAAACACATTGTACATAAACATAATTGGTATGAACTTTTGCACTGCAGATAAAGAGAATGAGTATGATCTATTGGACTGCCCGGCCAGCAAGTGCAGCGGGGTAGAAAGCATGTGTTAAAAACTACATGGGTTCTCATAGTTGCATTGTACATAAACATAATGAGTATGAACTATTGCACTGCAAGGGTAGTCCGAGCAGCTGCATAGAATGTACATGTATGGCTGTTGTTCACTACGTAGCTCTCGAGAGAACCACACGTTGCAGATAAAAACAGAATCAGTATGAATTATTGCAAACAACAAAAAACACATTGTACGTAAACATAATGAGTATGAACTATTGCACTGCAAGGGTAGTCTGTGCAGCTGCATAGAATGTATGGCTGTTGTTCACTACATAGATTAAATAATTGCCTTCAAATAAGAAAAACACATTGCAGATATTGTTCTTTTCACACAATCAACTTTAACCCGGTGACTACGGGGACCGAGTGGGTTGTGTAGAAAGTATATGGAGATTTCAGAATCACGTAGTGAACAGGTTAATAGCTTGCAGATATTTGGAATGTACGTTTGCATTGCTAATGCACAGCCAACCCCTACAGAAAACTATGTGTGTTGCAAGCTAGCGAAGAGATAGGATTTACAAACCTATTCCAGCTGTGCACAAAGTGCAATGAATTAGCAAATATCAATTTTTGCTAATTTCTTGGTTATATGTAGTAATTGTACCATGAAATTTCCACACATCACTCGGTGGACATATCAGATTACATAAATACACATTTTATCAACCCAATCTTTTCACATATCAATCAAATAACTAGATACCTTAAATCACTTTGAATCAAACCTCAGCTGAAAATTGTTACCACAACAGAGTCCAAACTATAGGTCATTCTTCATCCGCTCACTTACAAATAAGCAGGGCTCAACGCAAATACCTTGCCCTATTGCCCGGGGCAAGTAAAAATTGATATCAGGCAAATTAAATACTATATATTGTCGTTTCATTGCCCCCGATGCAATTATTTAATTTATTATTTATTTAATTATTAATTTAATGCAATTATTATGTATACTATAAATCTCATCTAGAAATATGCGGGCAAGTAAATTATTCTTCTGCAGCAAGTAAAATATGAAGATTTATGATTTTACTTGCCCAAATGGGCCAGTACAGTAAAGAGTTAGATGTAGTGTGTGAGGCTTGTCATAAGGTAACGTACCTACGCCCATCACATCGACTGCCATCGATCTGCTGATCGCGTTCATCGTAGCATCGGACACATCATAGTCGTGGTCGAGAATGTTAGGGGAGAAGTGGTACATGTTCTGGATGACTTGGAACTCGGTAGAATTGTTCTGCAAAACAAAATAATAACAATAATAAATTTGATTGATATAGCGCCTAATATGACACACAAACATCTCTAAGCGCTTTACGTTATTATTACCCCCCGTCATAGAATACAATGAAAACAATCCTCCCTAGCGCTCCCCACCCCATCAGACTAGCCCCCCCCCCCCCCCCCCCCCCCACTGCCTCATACCCCTACACATACTCACCATGTCCCTTCTGGTGAATGTGAACCTCATGGGCATCTGGGGTTGAGCCCCCCCCAAACCCCTTGCCCCCTTGTGCTAGCCCTTTAGCCCCCCCCCCCCCCCCAGCTACACCTATGCATACTGACCATGTCCCTCTGGTGGTATGCGAACCTCATGGGCATCTAATGGACTATATGACCACGGGATGAGAGGATGGGGATGCAGCCCCCCAAACCCCCTCCCCACCTTGTGCTTACCCTCTAGCCCCCCCCCCCCCCCAACCCTTCACTCGCCTTGTATCCCTACACATACTCACCATGTTCCTACTGGTGTAGGTGAACCTCATGGGCATCTGATTGACCAGCACATTCTTCAGACCATCACCAGACCAATTACCCTGTAGGACATCATGCAATCAAACATATCAAAGCATTTAAATGCACATACTGTAGGTTAGTAGTATACTGTAGGTCAGTCAGGTTTGCATATGTAAGTCACATCTATCAGGGCAGCAGAAAATATTTGTTTAGTTTACCTTTGAAGCCTAAACATTTTAAAGGGCAATGCAACTCAAGAATAGAGTTTATCCTACTTTAAATATCGTTATATACAAACTTTATTATATGTAACATTACTTCAACTCAGATTTCTGCTTTGGAAGAAATATGAGAAAACTCTATCGGGTATACCACTCTTCACGTACATCTACAAGTATTCTAACAATGGTTTGAATGGGTGCTATTGAAATTCATTAGTGCATGTAGTCCGTGCAAACCTAATAATGGCGGCCTCCAGCGTTCGCGTAAAGAGTGGTATACCTGAAAGAGTTTTCTCATATTTCTTCCAAAGCAGAAATCTGAGTCGGAGTAATGTTACATATAATAAACAGGTACATGTACATGTATATTACGATGTATAAAGTAGGATAAACTCTATTCTTGAGTTGCATTGCCCTTTAACCTACAGTTAACCCTGTACATACAGTGTATGTAGAATATGTTAAATCCATTAGAACTGAACAAAACTTAATTTTGGTAAATTTTGACTTACAAAATTAAAATGAAAATAACTAGAAAAGAACCAGAATATACCTTTAACTTGAATAGCCAATATCTAACGTTGCAATTTTCACTTAAATGTAATTGCAAATAACTGCAATAGAAAACAATAAAATGCAATAAAAATTAAAGTTACCTTAAGTATCCAAAGCATTAACCAACTTTTAAGGTAAAAATCGACTCCAATGTACAAAAAGTTACAATTACTGTGCATAGCATTGCTATAAAGAGCTTCATTTAAATAATTTAGCAAAACAAATAAGTGTTTCTTAAATCAAAGAAAATACAGAAATACACAAAAAAACATCAATATTAAACAAGGTTAGGGTGAAAAACAACAATTTTGCAACCCCAAACATTAATAACTGTATAATGTTACCTTAAGTATCCAAAGTATTATCCAACTGTTAAAGTATGTTTAAACGTGAACTTCACTGTGCATTGCATTGCTATTTCAGCTCCATTTAAATAATTTAGCAAAACAAATAAGTGTTTCTTAAATCAAAGAAAATACAGAAATCAAAATAAATATCAATATTAAACAAGGTTAGGGTGAAAAACCCAACATCAACAGGAGGCATACATGTTCAATCGACCCATTCCCTTTGAGATTCTGAAATCCCCATAGACTTTGTACATAGCTTACCGGGTTCCTGTAGGTAAAGGGTTAAAATGCAGTGTGCAGTAGAACTGAGCGGAGCCACCGAGAGTTACAAGGGAACCAACAACCCAAAAACAATTGTTTAATTATGAAAGAGATCAGTTTTAGTAGTCCATCTCACAAAAAAGTTGTGAAAAAAAAAGATAGCCAGAAAATGTTATCATAATTTGAAAACTCGCCATCATTCTATATTATGCGTTTTTGGGTCCGCGAACAAAGACTAACATCTTTTGTCTAGAAACTTAAGAAGTTAAGGGATGGTTAAGTTCTTATGATAATATAAGTAGTCTGCTTTAGCAGACGTATGTTTGTTTGCAGTAGTTATTATTATAAAAGTTATTACCACATATATTTTGAGACAAATACATGTATTTTTATCCTAGCTGCCAGAATGGATTACTGAAACTAATCACTTTGATATAAATATATATATCAAAACATTATTTCTGGGTATTGGTTCCCTTTAAGGATTTAGAATTACCTTCCACAAGTTGGTGAAGTGAGCCAGCGCAGAAATAGCTTAGAAGAAAGGAATCTTCAAAGAAATGTCTGTTAATATACCAAGTGCAACAAGAGAACTGAAGTAAACAAATAAGAAAAGTTTTAACAGGATAAGAAGCATGGGCGTCGATCTATAATTGATACCTATTGTTCAGGGGGGATGATCTATTAATTCATCCCCCGCTGAGCAATAGGTATAACCTAAGGATCGACGCCCATGATAAGGCTGTAAATACAGATAATAAAGTGTAGTGTGTATTTTGTATTACGTTACGCTGAGTGTCTTGGTTGGTTTTAAATCATGAGAACAAGAGGAATGAGTGTTTGTCTTTTATTTTAATTATGAACAATATTTAGGTCGAATCCTGCAAATATAAGGTGATGTATCACCAGTATTCATATAGGCTATATACAGGATGTAATGCTTTACTTACAAAGCACGACCATGTATTCTTCATTACTGTAAACTAGTGCTGAGTCAAATCGAATATTTGTAATTTCGAATATGAGTGTAAAAACGGTCGGATATCGAATAGCCATTCGATTTGACTCAGCTCTACTGTAAACCAGGGTGACTTTGGCCGCTGGGGTGACTTTGGCTACTTTTTGAGGATGATGTACATCTATCTTCATCAAGTCTCATTCTTTAAAAACTAATTACTGAGACTTGACATTACCCTAGAAGAATATATTTGAAAGAGGAAGAAATTTGTTCTAAAAAGTTAGGCTTGATGAATATACATTCATCTAAAAAAGTGGCCAAAGTCACCCCGGCGGCCAAAGTCACCCCGGTGTACGGTATCTTGAAAAGCAGCTGTTACTATTCTTCAGTTAAAATAAAATAAAATAAAAAGCAGAACAATTTCTAATTCAAGGGTGAAAATCTGATTTTAAAATTGAAAAAGAAAATTGTAGAATAAGTCAGAAAGAAAAGTTCTGTGTTAAAGTTGGTGTGCACACTGCACTACACAGCTGTTAGGTAAGGTCTACATCATGAAAGGTTAGTTGTAAGTTCTAAATAAAGGTGAAAACAAGAAAATATGAATAATTGCTACGGTTTGGTGTAAAGTGAAATATTGGAAGTAATTATATTGAAAAGTAAAAGAGTCAAATGTAAACAACAATAAAATTAAATTGGTTAACAAGGTTAACAAGGAAAGCAAAATTGTTTGTTGTTTTTTCAGATAAAGTATTTTGCAATAAAATGATTCCATATCTTTAAAACCAAGAGAAGTCCTATAGATGGCAAGATCATGGTGATGGATATGATGACGATGGCAAAGATGATGATGATGATGATGATGATGATGAATTGGATGATGATGAGGATGATGACGATGACGATGACGATGACGATGATGATGATAATGATGATGATAATGATGATAATGATGATGATGATAATGATGACGATGAAGAATATGGACAATGATGACAATGATGGTGATGATGATGATGGTGATGATGATGATGATGATGATGATGATGAGGATGATGATGATGACGAAGATGAGGAGGAGGAGGAGAAGGAGGATTTAGACAGAGTAGGAAGAGATGAGATGGTAAGGAGGAGATGGAAACGAGAACCACAAGTAGGTTGAAGAGGAAGGAGTAGGGGAGGAAGGAGTAGGGGAGGAGGGAGATTGGGAGGAGGGAGATTGGGAGGAGGGAGATTGGGAGGAGGGAGATTGGGAGGAGGGAGATTGGGAGGAGGGAGATTGGGAGGAGGGAGATTGGGAGGAGGGAGATTGGGAGGAGGGAGATTGGGAGGAGGGAGATTGGGAGGAGGGGGATGAGAAGGACAAGTAGGAGGATGATGAGGCTATTGAAGGAGACGAAACGGAAAACATTATAACTTACCCTTGCAAAGATGTACTCCATGGTGAAGTTTGAAGAGTGTGTTGCGTTGGTCCAGGTACCAGCAGTGATCCACGCCTCGGCATCTACATCACGCAAGGTGGTCTGCAAATAGTGGATTTGATTTCAGTGATTTGAAAACATGTGTCCCTGTGCAACAAAACCCTTGTAATTTTATGAGTTTCAATGCTCAATCTATGTGGAAAATTAACTATAATGAGCCTGAAGTGCTAGGCAAATCTGGGGGTGTTTCATAAAGATCCCAAGTCGAACAAGAAATTATGGAAAGCCAGGTTTCTTTGTAAAATTGTTACACAGGTTCTTTAAAGAGTTGTACAACCCCATTACCATACTTACATTCCCTTCATAAATCCACTCAGTCTGGTTGTGGAGCAGGAAGTTGTGGGGTGAGCGCAGAGAGACGTGTATCCCGTCGGTAGAATCGGCATCTCTTGGGTACATATGGACTGGAATCGGTCCGATGCTGCACTCCTCCGACATGTAATCAAGCTTGTATGAAAGGCCTGAGAAACAAGAATATAACTCATTTCAGAATTTATATATGCAAGCCTGACATTAATTTACAAAAGGTCACGTGACTTTGGAGCGGTATACCGGTCGTCCCAAATTTGGTCTAAAAATTGTGCAAGACTACAATGAAAAAAGCGATACCTCCGCGTGTTGTGGAGTAATCTGCAAAATGTTGAGGGGGGGGTGGATTCCACCCAACCCCCCCCCCCCCCCCCCTGCCCTTTTAGGGTTAAGTTACAGGGTGATCACAGAGAGGCATGCACCCAATCAAGAGAATATGCATCTCTTTGGTACATATTATGAACTGGAATCGGTCCGATGCTGCACTCCTCCGACATGTAATCAAGCTTGTACGAAAGGCGTGAGAAAGAAACAAGAATATAACTCATTTCAGAATCATAGATGACCATACTAAATTCCTAGACATATGAAAGGAAATAATGGAAGACTACCAGCTAGCTCAAACTTCTTTAACACTGCCAGTGGTTTTAATGCTCTATGACATTAGTGTGTATTGTAACGCGCATAAATGGGAGTTTGGCACTCAAAGAGTTAAGGCAATAAAGTTAATTTACAGGACTATTGCAGAGAGGCATGCACCCCAACAGCAGAGTCAGCATCCCTTGGATTCAATCACTTCTCTGACATGAAATCAATCTTGTATGAAAGGCCTGACAAAATATATTGAACAAATACAAATAATAGCAGATTGAACTTACTAGGAGTTTAATGATGATTAAAATAAACATCAATTCAAATATAGACCTTTGACAGAAATCAAAAGCTCAGTTATGGTCATGCTTTGATTGTTAACCCATTCAGGACGGACTGATTTTACTACACCATGTTTTCTCCCAAGCCAAAATATTTGTCGGGACCCAGTCCTGAACGGGTTAATATGTATATGACAAGGTATGAGAGAACCACTAGAGTTCGAAGTAAGTTTCGAGGATTTGAACAATGTTACTAAGTCCCTTTAATGTTGGTTGAGTAACAGGGTGATTGAGGTGAAACATTGCACATACCTATGTTGTAGTCATGAACCTCCCTCACCGCGTCCAAGCGGCTTTGTGAGGTCTGGTTCCAGGGTCTGTATGAGTAGGACACCAGCTTGGCTGGGTAGTTGTAGCTCTCCTGCAAGAATAACAAACAATTTAGAATAATTACAATCCTTCCTGCACCATTCTGGCACATAAGGCAGCGCCTATATCTCTGATTCATTAGCCCTAGGCCACAGGGTCTGTATGAGTAGGACACCAGCTTGGCTGGGTAGTTGTAGCTCTCCTGCAAGAATAATAAACAATTTAGAATAATTCAAATCCTTCCTGCACCATTTTGGCACATAAGGCAAGAATAATAAACAATTTTTTTATTTATTTATTTATTCCTGCATGTCTCACAGTAAACAAGTTCGTACATAAAATAAACTGTCATAACATCGAAATAGAAACATACAGAGGTCGGCAATATAAGCTAGAAGCTTGAAGTGATGCCATACCTAAGATATTACAAGTTTTACATATTCTTAAAACATAGATAAACATGAATTAATACAAACGGAAAAAAAGAAGTAATAAAAAGCAAATATGAAACATTATTTACAAGTAAAGAGAAAGAGGATAGTTAAATCTCTACAGTATGTTCGAGAGCAGGAATAAATGTAGCGGGCATGATAGAAAGGTACAGTCCATACTGGAAGAGAAATACGGGAAACAGAGAGAGAAAAGAAAAAGTGGGGGGGAGCTGAGAGAGGGGGAGACAGGTTTGAAGATGCCTAAATGTAATTACTTAACAGTGACATGTTATGCCGAATTACGCACAAATATATATATATAGAATACTACAATACATGTTATCGTAGGAATTAACAAACCAACTGATTGAACAAAATATCTACACAAAGACGTTTGCAATGAGCATGCGTTTGACTGCATTTTTAAAAGAATAAAGTGTAGGCAAATTACGTGTTTCAATTAACAAAGAATTCCAAACGTCTGGACCAGTATGTCTCACTGATTTATGTGCCAGTACTGTACGTGGATTAAACAAATGCAAGTTTGCTGCTTGTCTTGTTGAATAAGAGTGAATTGCATTGTTTTTCAGAAACATAGAAATTAACGAGGCAGGCAAAATGCTATTATTATAACGATACATGAATAAAGAGGTTTGAAGAAAATTAATTTCACCCACTTTAAGACATTTAAATCTAACAAACAGCGGATCGGTGTGCTCACGATAGCCAACTCCAGCACAAATTCTTAAAGCCTTTTTCTGTAACAAGTGAATGTCATCTGTTATACTCTTTGACACAGCCCACAGAATATTACAATACGAAATATAAGGCAAAATCAAGGAGTTATAAATCATTAATAATATTCTGTCAGACACAAGATATCTTACTCTATATAAAATCCCAATACTCCGAGAAATTGGAGTCATTATACTATTCCGGTGGTCATCCCAGTCTAGCTTCTCATTAATATGAACACCAAGGAACTTGGTACATGCCTTTCTCTCCAATACAACACCATTCAATTTAACAACCAATTGTTGCTCATTACAAATCTTTCTTCCTTTAAAATGAATATAGTTCGTTTTTGATACATTTAGAGCTAACATATTACTTCGAAACCATTGTGTTAACTTAGGAAGCTCAATATTAATTCTAGTCTCGACTGTATGAATATCACGATGAGAAAGGAAAATGCTTGTATCGTCTGCAAATAATATATATTGTAAGGCTGTAGATGCATTACATATATCATTAACATAAATAAGAAACAACAGTGGCCCTAGAATAGAACCTTGAGGGACACCACATTTTAAAGCAAGAATATCAGAATTTACAGAATTATAACATGTATACTGCCTTCTGTTAGATAAATAACTAGAGAACCATTTCAGAGCAATACCCCTCACTCCATAATGCTCCAATTTACACAACAAGATTGAGTGGTCGAGTGTGTCAAAAGCTTTACTCAAATCCATAAATACTCCGACCACATGCTGGCGATCAGCAAGGGCTTGTGACACACGGTCATAAAATCTTAGCAAGGCAAGGTCAGTTGAATGCGCTTTACGAAAACCATACTGGTCTGGATTGAGCAACTCATGTTTATCTAAGAATGCGTAGAGCCTATTATAAACAACTCTCTCTAATAACTTTGAAAAACTTGACAAAATTGAAATTGGTCTATAATTACAAACATTCATAACATTATCTTTTTTATGAACAGGAACAACTTTAGCAAGCTTTAAAGAAGAAGGAAATACTCCAGTTACCAGAGAGAGATTACAAATATGTGCCAGGGGGACTAAAATCAGCCCAATGACCTGTTTTAAAAAGGAAGTACTTATCTCATCGTGCCCGCAAGAGTTACTATTTTTCAATGAAAATACAATATCAAGTATCTCAAACGAATCCACAGGCTTAAAAAAGAGAGATGCTTGGGACGGGTTAACAAGGTACTCTTTGTAATTCGTCCCATTACTATCTATTTTTCTCGCTTGATTAAGCCCAATATTAGCAAAATAATTATTAAATACGTTAGCAATTTCTCCTGGATCGACAATTTCTTTATCATCATTTACAATTTTGTGAGGAGATTCCGTTCGGTTGCGCTTACACAAAATGTCTTTCACAACTCTCCAGGTAGAGGACATATTGCCGCTCGCACTTTCAAATTTTCTCGAATAAAATAATTTCCGTGAAGACCTTATAATAGATGTCAATTTATTACGATATTTCTTATACTTCTCAACATTCACAAGTGAGGATTTCTTTAAACTCCTTTTATATAAAATATTTCTCCTTTTAATAGATTGAAGAATTCCTTTCGTAATCCAAGGTTGTCTCCCTTTCTTTACATTAATGCGTTTATAGTTAAAATCCTTCCTTTGCCATTTGGGCAAATAAGACAAGAATAATAAACAATTCAGAATAATTCAAATCCTTCCTGCGCCATTCTAGCACATAAGGCAGTGCCAATATCTCTGATTCATTAGCCCTAGGCCACAGGGTCTGTATGTGTAAGAAACCAGCTGGGCTTGGTAGCAAGAATAATAAACAATTTAGAATAATTCAAATCCTTCCTGAGCCATTTGAGCTCATAAGGCAAGAATAATAAACAATTTAGAATAATTACAATCCTTCCTGCGCCATTTGGGCACATAAGGCAGCGCCAATATCTCTGATTCATTAGCCCTAGGCCACAGGGTCTGTAGGTGTAGGAAACCAGCTTGGCTGGGTAGTTTTAGCTCTCCTGCAAAAATGATAAAAAATTAATATCGTTAAATGCAGAAATAAAAGTTGAAAGTTCCATGTGCGCTACTGAGTTTGGGCCATGTTCACCCCTTTTCACATGGTATAGGTACCTGCAGCCACATGCTGAAGGTCCAATGTGTTGCAATTGGGAATCAAACTCATGACCGTAATGTTTAGATTAAGGCCCAAACTGATGCTATATATAACACTTACTATTACTTTCTTCTGAAAGAAAATGTTAATTTTGTTGTTGTTGTTGTAATGCTATATAGTAAACAAATATACCATGCACTGAGAGCCTCTAGTTGAAATTATGGATTCCGAGGTGACAGGAAAAGCACTATGTTCTGAGGGTCGTAGACCCGAAGAACATAGTGCTTTTCCTGTCACCGAGGAATCCATAATTTCACTAGTGGCTCGAAATAGTGCATGATATATTTGTTTTATATCCTTCGCATAATTACAATCATCGCAAAAATAAATGATTTCAATTAAATTAAAGTATAATATAAAGGAAAACAAACCATTGATCATGGAACCATCACTGCACTGACTATGTTCTGTTTGTGACACTGACCCCCTTTGCGCAATAGTCCTAGCACAGAGCGCGTATTGCGCTATCTTTCCATTCATGGTTACGCGCATTAACAACAAATGCGCACCCAAATTCAAAACGCGCGCATCAAAGTGAATAATTAACCTGCTTTACATACTACACACGTGTAATTGTATGGAGAAAAAAGTTATTCGTACATCATACAGCTAGTGCAGTGCACACCGCGGCCGATTGTTAAATGACGAATTAGTATCACGACCACAGAAGGACAACGATGCACAATGTGCACCATTGTCGGAATTTTTAAATTTGAATACCGCTACGTTATACATGAAATGCATCTCTAGAATATTCTTTGGAACATATTGATATTCACGGGTGAAAATATGCTGTATTTCTTTTTAAATAACTCTTTGGGAAATCTCGTCGAGCATATTTCGCAAGCTAAAATAAGACCTCTGCTCGCAGGGAAGTTTTATAACACGCATCTCTACGGGCTCAATATGATCACCCGGCGTCTATGACGTCATTCATGGAATAGCATTTACTATTCCATGAATGACGTCACGCATAGCACATTTTTCTCCATGGGCATTACTATGTTTGGTCACATGACGCTATGTAGACCAATCACTGAACAGGATTTCATTCATGTAGGATATAATGAACAATAGCCCATAAGGTGAGATATAAATCAAACTCAAATATAGGCAAAAGAGCGTTATAAAAGACATCCTCATAGGTCGGTCAATGGTTCACAGCAGCTTAAGATTTCAGAGAGCCCTCAAATACTTAATTTTTTCTGCAAAAGGTGCAAAAGTTGATAAGATAAAAACATTTAAGTCACGCTCACCTTGAGAAAATGTATTTCTTTCATTCCTGGGTGCACCGACTCCACATCAAAGGAAAAGACTTCTGGAAATGGTGGGAATTCCTTGATGCTCTTGTAACCCGGGCAATGGACCCCCAGAGGTGGCTATATGGGGAGAATATCAGTAAGGAATATTTGAATAAAAAGGATAACTGAATGATTACAGCCTTTCAGCCGTTACCTGACTCGAGATGTTAAAGATTCAGTGAAAAACAACTTAAAGGGATCTAGTAGTTACATTGTCTAAATCCTCAAAACTTACTTGGAACTCTAGCGGTTCTCTCCTACTTTGTTGTATTGGTATTAAAGGAGGGGTGCAATCCCGGCTTTGATTCAGGTTTATAGCTTTAAATATGTGCCTTTATTGATATACCACACTCTTTTTTTCAAAGAAATCCTTAAGTTGGGAAAAAAAGGTAAATTTCATGCAACTTTTTTGCTTTATTACGCATCGGCGTTCCATGCTCCTAAAAAAAGTCATTTATAGCAGAGCGGAAATGTGCGCACGTGTCACCCGATTCATGACCTCACTTGCAGACCGCAAAGCGGAGGAATGTGCATTGTTTACATGCAGAGCCTATGACTTGCTTGTAAAACAAACTCGTTTTTGCTTGTAAATTGAGGTTTTACTGAAAATGCTTAAGAATTGCTAAGAAATGAATTGTAGCAGGATGCAGCTACACATCTGAGTGTATATCGTCCCATGATATAAACCTGAACAAATGTTTGCAAATATTGAAACAAATGGAAATAATATCTCTGTGTCAACGTGAGTATTGTACTCAGCGTGTACGTCTATGACCGAGCTAAACTGCGATTGCCTGCCGGTGACGTCACAAAGATGACGTCATTTTTTGTTCGCCCGGGACTCAGTTTTTTTACGGGGGTTCCGAAAGAGAATTTACAAGTTGATTTTTTTTATTTTACCGGGTTTTCCCACGAGGAAAATATGTTTGTATTAGTAATCTTCATGAAAATCTACCTTAGATACAGTAAAACCCAATTTTGAGGCAGTTTTCTTGTCACCATACCTTTAACAATAGAAGCATGGGACAGGTTTTTTTAATTTCAAATGTTCCTTTCGTTAAAAAGTTATTTACAATTGAAGTGTTCGGATTTTAAACTATCCACTGGATAGTCATAACCCTGTACAAAGTCAGTGCAATAAGATAGTGAATATCATATTTACATTTTTGCTAATTTCTCAGCCATATCACATCCATTTAACGTGAAATGTTCACACATTACTCGGTGGACATATCATATCAAAACAATCCAAAAATATCAACCATATATCACATTTATCTATTTAAAACAAAAACTGTACGCTTTTGTCCAGTGACAGGTACAAACATTTAAAAGTTTAATTTGGGGACTTATTGTTTAAATCTTAAGCATGTTTTACCTCAAATGCTCTCTCCTTCTCCACAGGACCTGGCTTCACTTCCAGATATTCATAGTTGTGGTAAAATGCCCGCCGCTGACCCGTTGCATTCACAGCTAAAAATGAGCAGATCAAAATAAGCCAAGGTTAAAACAAACTAGTTACTATCATGTTTCAGCCTAAACATGGGATCTGCTAGATTCGATAGCTGGGCACTTACTTTGACTCATGATTTATTATGTGTATGAATGTTACCCTAATCACAGATGTGTCCATCACTTAAATTTAACTGCAGGAATTTTATGATTTTATGATTTTATTGGGGTGTACCGTCGTCTGGAGCAAAGTTAGGGACTTGTAGATCTCCAAAGCTGTGTGAAATTATAAATACATATCATTTTTTTTCTTCAGTTTGTAACAGGGTAGGAAATATACAGGGCCTGAGGGCAATTTTGCCCCCTAATGTTCAAAATAGCCCTCTGAAATCAGTAGGTAGCACCTTAAATTACCATAGTGTATTATGTGAAATATGTTGTGATATGCATCATATTGAAAAAGTAGCCCCCTAAAATAAAATAAAATAATTCCTACATTGGTTTGTAAGATTTGACATGTATAGTTTTCAAGTCCACCGAGTACAATACCATTACCAAGCTACTAGTTTAGAAACAACTTGAGATGAATAAATACACAGCAGGCTAACGGAGGGATATTATGCCACAGTTCATATTTAAAGCCTAGCTATTCAAAAGAGTTCAATGAGAAACAAATTACAGAGTGCCATCAAAACTTAGAAATGCTAGACCTCGGCACAATTTTCATAAATGATCCCTGCTAGCTTAGCTCTATGCTTAGTGCATTATTGAATGGTACAGTTAAAGGGAAAGTTGAGTTTTGGTAGAGAGGGCGCTAGACTACTTAATTGGTTTGTGAGGTAATGAAAAACTGAGTGTAAAATTTGAAAGAGCATAATATTTAAACAATAAAATCATCTTTGTTTGATCAAAATCGATTCAGAAACGGCCGAAATATCCATAAATATAACAATTTGTAATAAACCTGGGGCCCCGGGTTTATTAGAGAATTTTGAACCAGCCGTTAAAAATTCAAAAAAATGCTTCCTCTTTTTAAAAAAGTTACAAAATAGGTATTTAAATAGTTGTTGGTTATTTCTCTATCTAATCACTATTTCAACAAAGCATCACATGCACAATATTTTATTCAAAATGGTTGAAACCGATGAGTGTTTAGAGAGCGCCCTCTTACGTTTTAACGGCTCTTTTTGAATGATAACATGATCTTTACTACGTCATTTGTAATGTTGTGTTCCTTTCTAGTTATAACTATTAGTTTGTAATGTAATGATGCAGGTTTTGGTTACTAAAATTCAGTTTCACTAAAACTGTACTCTCCTTACCAGAACTCAACTATCCCTTTAAGTGTGCTACAAACTATGTTCCTAGACCCCTGCCAACTAGGGTATTAAAGCTGGTTTAGCATTAGGTACCTAGTAAGTTTAATAACCCATTCAGGACTGGTCCCGAAATTACTCAGGCTGCGTTCAATGGAGAACACATGTTATAGCAAAATCTATCAGTCTCGAATTGGTTAACCCTAACTGTGGACAATTTAAAGGTTGTGTGTTTAATACAATAGATATCTACAACATCCAACCTAGTGCTGTTGACGAGTCCCGGGTACCCGGGTCCCGCCGAAAAATGTTGAGTCCCGGGCGCAAAAATCGATACTCGATATCCCGAAAAAAAAGCAAAAAGTCCCCTTTTTGAACGCCCGAGTTATCTGCCCACTCTCATTTTCTTTTTCCCTCTTAGAACTCCCGAGTTGTCTGCCCACTCTCATTTTCTTTTTCCCTCTTTGAACTCCCGAGTTAGCTGCCCACTCCCATTTTCTTTTCTGTCCTTTTTGTGTTCATACTCTGTAATAATATGCTAGTTATCATTCAGTTTATTAACTCATGATATGCAATTGTATTAAACCTTTGTTTGAAACTTCATATTTGTCTATCGATCTCTTCATTTATGTATGTATACCTATATCGCGCACCGCATGTGCATCGAATGTAACAAGGCACAATTCCACCAGATCCCACATACATGATACATTTACAGGCGCTCAATGCATAGCCCCAAACAACCACTGATCGACTATTCATGCATATTCATGATGTCACAGCCAATCAAAAGGCGACAGCACTTGTGTACATTACGTTAGATCGGTGCCTCGCCAGCTAGCTCATACATGTAGTGCGCTGTACCTGATACAGTACCACGCACTGATACACATTAGAGGCGTGGACTATTCAGCTACAGCCAATCGAAGCGTAGTAGCATGGAAGCACCGATTGTGCAGTACTAGTACAGTACTACTGCACAATCAGTGCTTCCATGCTACTACGCTTCGATTGGCTGTAGCTGAATAGGCCACGCCTCCACGTCTAGCCAATCGAAGCGTAGTAGCATGTATCACAGCATTAGCTAGAGAAGTAAGACTATTAGGAAGCACCGATTGGAAGCACGCAATTTCGCTGCTGCGCCCGCAAATGAAGTTGAACAACGTAATACGAATGAAAAATGAAATTGTATCGGGACTTCGGGAGTCATCGATTCATTGCATGTACACAATGATAATCGCTCGTTGGCAGAAAACATCCAAATATAGTGGCGCGATGACAATCACATTCGGCGAAGTGTGTGTTGAAGTTACGATCGGCCACCCGGCCACCGAGATCATTTGTCTTATTTTCGTCAGAAATTTCGTAATCAAGGTAAATTTGAACAGCATGTTACCATAATTCCGTTAAGATCATGTCAGAAATGATAATACTATAATTTATTTACGAATTTGCTGTATTTTAGAAGATGATTTATTGTCATAAATGCGCTGCATTTTTGTCACTTGAATGAACATGTTTTCCCAGCGGCATGACATGCCGATAGCGAAATCAACAAATGGATAAATTTCGGGTACCCGGGACTCGCCCGAAAAATTATCGCGAGTCCCGGGTAGTAAATATACCCGAAATCGACAGCACTAATCCAACCTGTACTAGCATAAAACTAAGCTAGCAGGCTCTTACGAATATGGGCCCAGAAGTCTAAACCAAATTGATAAATCCTTGTACCTGATCCATTGAGGGTGGCCCGTAGCGGGATCTCACTCGCACCGTAGGGTAGTTTGAACAGCGGGTCTGAGAAGTAGAAGTCCAGGAGATACGTCTTGTTATTGTTCTCGTGATAAACGCATCGCTGCCACTGATTGGCCGGGATGCCTCTCACCGTCGTCCGGCCGATGTATGTCTCGTTGAACTCCTCGCCGAAGCGGAAGATCGCGTCCGAGCCGTTGATGTGGCCGCTGCCGTTCTCGACGTGAAAGCCGAAGAGACTGAAACGACTGGTTGCGAGGTCACTCACTTTGCAGCTTGCATTGCCTGTGTTTTGGAATTCGCATGAAAATGGAAAAGAAAAAAATTGCATGAATTTTTAAAGAAATTAATTATTCCAGATTGCATTTCTGTTCCCACTTCAATAGCACTGGTTAAAAAAAGGCAATTATAATATTCTTTAGTGTTGACCAGGTAGCTTGCATTTCCCTATTACTTTGTTCAAGTAATTATCTTTACCTATTTGTCATTTAGTTTGTAAAAAATACCTGTGATTCGTAAAGTTTGGTATGCATCGCCTTACACCCATTCAAGAAATTAATTAAAAGTGAATGTTTTACACTTAATTGCATCATTAAAACTGTATAACTTGCATTGCCCCAGCCCCTACATGTACATGTCATTGGTATGTAAATCAAGAAAGAAATAAGAAAGTACAAGCACCAAAATCAAGTCTCACCGTTTACATTGTCTGTCACAACCATGACGGTCTGGTTAAGTCGGTAGTCGTACGAAGTGTGGTACGTGCTGTTACCATACGGCGCGACACTCGCACCACGGTTGTTGATCTCATCGTAGAATTCCTCCAGCATCATGGAGTAGTTCCTGTTCGCGATGTTGGCCTCGACCGTAAGGTGGTACTGTCGCGGGAGCTTGGGAAGAGCGGGTCCATCGTACGGGTAGGTGTAGTTGGATGGATCGCAGATGCTTAGGTCGGGTGCCGCGATGACCGTGGTTGCAGCGAGAGCGAGTAGGAGCAAGGTCAAATGTCTGGATGGGGATGCCATGTCCATCATTTTGAAGTCTCAACAGCAGTCTGTCGGAGAAATGTGGTAAAGAAGAACTCATGTTATGTCTCATGATTATTAATGGTTAACTTGCAAACGTGTAGCGAGTCCACTTTTCATTGACAGGGGGTATCATTCGCGACCAATAGGCGGAGGGCCAAAGTCGAAAAAGTGGCTTCCTTAAGGACTTAGGTTGCCAGATCTCCACAACAAGTTTAAACCAATTTTATTTGCAAGTATTTTTAACAAGACAAATTAATTCAGAGGTCTACCTCAAAAAATTTGTTGCGAACACCTCCAAATCCAAGATGGCGTCCAAAGAAGTACCGTATTTGTCGGTGTATTAACCGCACCTTTTTTCTCCAAAAAAAAGCTCCAAAATGGGGGGAGCGGTCAATACACGGAGATAGGAAAATTGTACACGCAAATTGCCTAGCCAGCGCCGGGCCTTAATTACGATGCGGTTAATACACGGAGATAAGATTCACAAGTGACCAAAGTCCACCTCAGCAAAGCATTCATACTCATACGATGCACGGAAAATACAAGCATATTCCCCCCAAAACAAGTCATGCAGTGTCTTTTGTTTCTCTTTTACCTCTTCCTAAATATTGCTCGTTGTTGCTGCGAAAGCGGCTTGGAAGATTCACGATCTTAGTACGAATCCTAACATGCACCCGCGCGACTGGCCGAGCAGCTAGCTCAGGCGGGAATTCTCTTTCCCGACGCGACCCGTATACCCAAGCCGCCGCCCCGCGCCGGTGCGCGCTGGCGGTGTGCATGCTAGCGCTGCGGGTAGCACAGGCGCGCCCTCGTTCAGGTGAAAGGCCACGCCGCTGAATGCACACACGTGTGCGATTTCCGCATGTGCTAAATAAGAAATTGGTACGTTGTACACTGTAGCACTCGATATGTCATCAAAATTATGCTAAACTATTGAGTGCTAATACTCAAATAATAGTCCACCCTTCAAAACATGTGAGCTGACATGACAACATCGTGATCGTATATATCAGTATAATGCACTCGCAAGTAACGATCGTAATTTCTTATCCCCTGAAACAGTTTTCAAGAGTAGATTCAACATAATTTGAACTAGAAAGAAGGAATAACATTAAGGTACATTTTTTTTTAAATCTCCGTTCTGATTGTTTTATTGGTGAAATCTTTGTTTTGTTGTCTAACGTTTTATGTAGTCCCATGTGTAGTGATCCGTGTGGCAAATTCAACAGAAGTTATAGATTCTTCTGCTGTGAAGAAGGCCTGATAATTTTCTTTATTTACTTCGGAGGCTTCAGTAAATAAAACAAAATTCATAGGCAAAACTTCTCTGATAGATAAGCTATTTTTGGTACCTTTCCTAAGAAAATGCTGACCATCTAAAGAATAAAAATCAAGAATTATACTATCAAATTTTTTTTTTTTTCATGGAAAAATGGCCAAAGTTGGGGGTGCGGTTAATACATCCGAGCGGGTAATACACCGACAAATACGGTAGCCGTTTTGACTTACTATAGATAACTGGCGAGATTTCCCAAACGACACCAATAATTAGCATGATTTTGCAACCATATTAAAGACAATAACATTTCCTATAATCTGATACCAAATTTCATGGGTTTCAGGATATGTAACACGGTCATTTTTAGTCCCAAACTCAAATTTTAGGCATTTTTCCCCAAAATATGAAATTATTGATTTACATAATTCGGCATAAATCAATAATTGCATTAGGCGTTGAATTAGTACTTTTCAGAAAACTGCCCAGTTATATCAACAATACTCTGTGAAAATTCCAAGTGTGTACCGTATCTGAACAAAAAGTTATGACAACTGGAAGTCAGCATTTTATATCGACAAATACAGCAATTTTGTACGATTTCGAATGCTATACAGGGTGCCCCAATAAATGTAATTCTTGTTTACGGACTTTATATAAGAAATGCTCCTAAATAATGACATGTTGTTTATACCTGTTTTCAATAAAAACCTTCAGCTTCCTTCTTTTATGTCATGAATATGCCGCCATCGGTTTGCAATACACGAAAATAGTGTATTGATAATTTCACTGCAATAATAAATCCATTATGCAAAGTGTACTATTTAGTGCAATATTCGAATGAGAGGCGCGCGTCCTTCACAGTTGGACCGACCATTCTGGATAATTATGTTTTTAAAATGATTATTATTCGGAACACCACAGTTAGCTAGACTTTTTCAGGGTTCGAAGAAAACTTTGAATAGGCTATTATGTTTATTGTACAATAACTTTTTGCACCACCTTGTACATTTGTAACCATAGTAATGTCAACAACAATAGAAATACAATAAATCACATATCTGGCTACTACAAGCCGCATTATGCACACTAATTTTCGCATGAACATGAAGGAAAACAAATCACATGTAAAATGACACCGTTAACCTGCTAATTTTAAGTTTTTAAAAGAAATATTTGGTGATTTGGTATATTTCTGTCCATAATCGGCTGTTGTTACCATGGTTACACGAGTACAGTGTAGTGCACAAAAAATAAACATTCGGCTTGCTGAGGCTTTTCGGTGGTGTACATATTGGTTTAGCAATTGAGTTTGTTTCGTTTTGATACTAAGTCAGCCAATTTGTATAGACCTTTATGGTCTCCAGATACATGTAATAAGATATGAAGGGCATGAACGGTGCGTGCCTTGCGATCACGATGGTGTTCGAATCTATATATACGTTCTGCACATATTATGTCCCGCATATTATGTACTTCAGTAAAACACTTACTCAAGATAATGAACATGATCTTGACAATGTTTTAAACACATCATGGGCACCCAGTATGATTCGAATTCGCAATATGCACAGCAGGCGCGTCAGTATGCAGCTGACTGGAATGCTCCTTGTGGAGTGGAATTAAGTTCATTATTAGCGCTTGATTTATGATAAACATGATAAATGCAGTTAAATAAATACAGACACGACATCTACGCGGATTGCAAAATGATGGTGGAATATTCATCATATTACAGGAAATGGTGGTTTTGTTGATATTTCGTAACTGGAATTGAAGGTATCCCGAGATTGACGCAATCATTTGGTATACAAATCCTATAATCAAGATTACACATTTTTGAGACACCCTGTACAGCATGAGAAATCATGCAAAACTACCCGTTTTGTCGATATCAAATGCTGATTTCCAAGTACTATAACTTTTTGTTCAGATACGTTACACACTTGAATTTTTCACAGAGTATTGTTGATATAATTGGACAGTTTTCTGAAAAGTATTAATTCAACTGCTAATACAATTATTGATTTATGCATAATTATGTAAATCAATAATTTCATATTGTTGGGAAAAGATGCCTAAAATTTGAGTTTTGGGCTAAAAATGACCGTGTTAACTATCTTGAACCCCATAGTGTTTGGTATCAGATTATAGGAAATTATATTGTCTTTAATATGGTTGCAAAATAATGCTGATTTGAGGTGTCGTTTGGGAAATCTCGCCAATTATATATAGCAAGACAAAACAATTGCTTTGTTGGACGCCATCTTGGATTTGGAGGTGTTCGCAACAAAATTTTTGAGGTAGACCTCTGAATTATGTTGTCTCATTAAAAATACTTGCAATTCAAATCGGTCTAAACTTGTTGTGGAGATCTGGCAACCTAAAGTCACTTTTTTCGACTTTGGCCCTCCGCCTACAAGGATTTCTAAAAGGTACGGTACCCTAATGGCAATGCATGAGGACGTCTTTTATAGAGCTTTTTGCCTATTGAGTTTGATTTATATCTCGCATTATGGGCTTTTGTTTAATCTACTCATAAGTAGACTAGACATTACCACACTGTTTTAAAGTAAAGCAGGCTGTGCAGTGTGCATTAACAATGCATGGGTGGTGAATCTCTAAGCATTCGGCACCCACGCATTTTGTACATGTGCACTCTTTGCTACGATGACATTGTGTAATGGTCATGTGTCATGAACTCACCTCCAAATGTTGGTATTAAATGAAAGCGATAAACATTGAACTTTAATATTTAATCATTGAAAAGTGTTTCTGCTAGTTTATTTTCAAACTAGATCAACACAATTGTATCTAAATTGGGCGTTACCTGTACAAACTCTATGGGGGGGGCTTGGGGACACAATCTGGACTGAAACATTGTGATTTTTTTGTTGTAAGAAACGTTAACTATATCTTCACAAAGACAAGGTGTACGACTACAAATTTGGTATCATATTAAAGCTTACTTATGAAACTTAAATATTTCTCAATTCATTTAGGCCTGCCCTTTATATTCTAATCCTGAAGTGACTCTTACATAGTGAAAATTATTGATTATTATTTTTATGAATGAAAATATCTCCCACAAAATAAATCATGAACCCCATACAATATTATATTGCTGTAAAGGTTTAAGTTTGCTCTGCATGAAAACATTATCATAATTAGTTGTCTAGAGCTACCTCACAAAAAAATGATCAGAATGGAAAATATTGACCTCTATAACGGGTAAACAAAATTTCACATTTTGGTCAATTTTATAAAAAATAAGTACATATATTACCCCTAGTATTATTTCTGAGTGCATATTTGGATTCCTTGTGAAATTTCCTTTCAGAAAATGTATACTTTTGATAGGATAGGGGGAGTTCTTCAGAAAATATTTGCTCTCAACTTAACATTGTCTCGCAGAAGCCCAAATCGGCATGTAATGCAAAAGGAGGCAACCTCATGAGTCATGACGCATTACCATATTATGGCGTGTAAATGTAAAACACATTAAAAAAGGATTTTTTGTTTTTTACCCGTCACACTACCCGTTCGTAGCTCACTTTTTTAATGATCTGTAAAAATTATTGTGTGCAGGTATCGCTCCGCACAAAATTCATGATTTGAGGAGTCTGTCATTAGATGGGCAACAGTGTAAAATATAATTCTTGTATAAAGTCAAGAGGCCCTAAAAACGATGATTGTATCTGTCTGGGTTGATCGAAGCTATCCCAAAATGATAATATCCCCTTAAGGCCAGATATACCCAATACGGCAATAGCTATAGAGTATAGAAGCCATGACGTCATAAAAACACTTTTTTTGAATGTTTAAATTTGAACTCCATTTTCCGTAAGAGCATCAATAATAATGTCCACATACCGAAAATCAATTGAATATCTCAGCCAATACGTAACCTATTCAATTGATTTTTGGTATTTGGACATTATTGTTGTTAGCCTAAAGGCAATGCTCCACGTTAACTAAGGCTTAGGCAGCTGGCAGGGCTCAACACTCGCACTGGCCCGCTGGCCCGGGGCCAGTGAAATTGCACTTCGGGCCAGCAAAAGTGTATAAAAGTCATATTTTGGTGGCCCGATCTGGCAAGCAAATCTATAAGTATAACCCGACATTGACAAAATTAGAAAAATATTGTTTTGATGTAATTTCTCCATTTCATGCTTCATCTAGTATAATCTCAGGTTTGATCAGGAAAGAGCAATATTTTTAATAGTAAAAAGTTTACTCCTGAAAAGAAAAATTTGGGCCACCAGAAAAGGGGAATAAATTATTTAACTGGCCCGGCCGACTGGGCCACTAACAAAAAAAACGTAAGTGTGGAGCCTTGGTTTAGGTCAATGGACAATGGAGAATAGACCCTATTTAATTTATTAACCCTAAAAAGGCCGGGCTATTTGAGGTCTTCAGCAGGCCGGGGGGGGCCATTATGGCCCCCCCCTAAGATCTCCGCCGCGGAGCGGCCGATGGCCGTGAAAATTTGCACGCATGATAAGTGAAGTGTATAGAATACAATGGTAAATTTTAATTTTTTTGAAAAACTCATTAATTTGCATATTTATGGTAATGTATGCAAATAAGTCATGAAATTCATATTTTTACCCATAAATCATATATTCTTTATAATTAAACTCTGGTTTTCACTACATATATTCTTCAGAGCATTTGGAATAATAATACGACAAAAAAATGTGGAAGAGCCAGGTTCTTCCTTATGTTTTCTATTGTTTTGATAATTTCTTATGTATTTCTTTGTTTTTTTTTACTTATGTATTTTATTGTTTTTGTTGTTTATTTTATTTCTAACTATAATTTAACTATTTTGAACCCCAAAACCAACATATAAAATGAAAACAACACCAAATAACCAATGATATACCTCATTTTACGAAAATTGATATTTCCATGTTTTGTACACAAATCACGAAATTGAGCAATTTTCGGGCTGACATGCATTGACAAAAGGTCACGTGACTTTATAACGGTAGGTCCGATTTTCGAAATTTTTGTTTTAAAATGTGCGCAAAACCCGAAAGAAAAAAGTCACCAAGCAGCGGCGCGTCATCTTACAGCGTTTTGGAGCAATAAAAAAAATTGCGGAGGGGGGGGCCATTATGGCCCCCCCCCCCCCCCCGGCCTTATTAGGGTTAAACCTAGGTGCAAAAGCAGACAAAACTAATTCCAGTGCAATTTAGTGATCATGTCATCAACAGCAGAAAGCTTGTCAGTGACAGCTAGTATTTAGTAAATGATGTCACAATTATCTTATGTCGGGATTTTGCCTAGATAAAAAAAATCTTTTGTTTTCATGGCCTCTTTTAAACTCTTTTACAGTCCAAGGTATTTGTTCCCAAGGGGGTGAATTTTCATCTTCACCCAATCAAGTGAAACTTGATGTCATTTTAAAGCTAAGATATTCAATTTTAATAATTAGAAAACTCAAATTTAAAACGTGTCTCCAGTAAGAAGTAACAATCAAATATATTTGCATGCTATTTAAATGAGGGTCACGCGTGGGACATCTGAATTAAAGACAAATCTAATCATATTTAAAATACTTGTAATGATTCTTTACTTATTATTGGCTTGACCTGAAGTCATAACATGAAGGAAGTTGGATTATGATTTTCAGCTTGTTATCTCATTTAATATGCAAATTAGATGTGTTCCAAAATCAGCATGTCCCACGCGTTACATTTTCACATGTTATTGTTTTGATTTCTCGTTTATTTTTTTGAAACTCTACAAAGTTCTAATTTACCTTGGGGGACATCAATAACATAGCAACAAAAGTTAATGACATTTACCATTTTAGCATAATTCTACAATTAAATTTTGTCACGCGTGGGACATTTTGTAACGCGTGGGACAATTTGTACAGTAAAGCAATGGGTTTTTTTAAATCTTGTTTTGGCCAATTGGCAAATATGCGATAATTTCGCAATGCATGAAGATATTAGCCTGCAACTTTACAAGTATTTTCTTTAAAGTCTTCCGCAACTTTTAAGACCAAATTTATGACGAACAAGTATACGCTCACAAAGTCACATGACTTTTTCGAACTGGAAGTCATTACCGAAATAGCATGATTTTGTGATTTATGTACAAATCCTATGGAAAATAGTGTTTTTTCATAAATTTTTAAAAATGCAATTATTTCTCATTTTAATCACTGAAAATAAATAGTTTTAGGCCAGTTGTTTGACAATGGGGAATAATTTATTTCATACAAAAAAAGATGTCAAAATGGAAGTTGAAAAACAAAGAAATACATAAGAATTTCCTAAAACAAAGAAATACATACCGCAAAAAAATTAGGTTGTGCAACTTTTGTTTTTAAAGGGGTAGTTTACTTTTGGTAAGGCTGAACTTAAGTAGCTAAAACCTGCACAGTAACATTATAAACTAATAGTTATTACTCCACCATGCTCGAAAGGTATACAAAATTACAAACGACCAAGTAAAAAGCCTGTTATCATTCAAAAAGAGCCATTCAAACACAAGAGGGCGCTTTTTTAAAAGGCATTGGTTTCAACCATTTTTCATACAAAATTATGCATGTGATGTTTTATTGATATAATGATTAAAAAGCGAGATCATCAACAACTATTTAAAAAATGCTTTTGAAAATTTTTGAAAAAGTCCAAGCATTTTTAATTTTTTTTCTAAAAATCATCTAATTATTTGGGCCCCAAATAATTATAAGATCAGATATATTTATTGATATTTCAGCCGTTTCTGGGTCGATTTTGACCAAATAAAGTTTATTCTGCCATTAAAATGGCAGGTTCTCTCAAATTTGACATTCAGTTTTTCATTACCTCACAAAAAAATTGTGATGTGCAGCGCCCTCTCTACCAAAACTAAACTACCCCTTTAAATATTGTTAAGAAATGTCATAAAGAACATTTATGCAAAAAATTAGCATTTTCCAAGCTCAAATAATTGAAATATCTATAATAAGATCACATTTGGTGACGAGCCTATGTAAAACGCATGGCAGCAAAATGTCCCACGCGTGACATGTCCCACGCGTGACAATGCAAATTTTTTTCAAATCGACCCTGTATGAAATTCCAAAGTTTTGAGATGATGATGCACATTAAGACCATACCAAGTATGTTTTGAAATTGTATATAAATTCAGAGGAATTCACATTCAAAGTCAAAGTTTTAAAAATACCAACTTTCTCTGGTCCCACGCGTGACGCTAGCATAAAGTCGCATAAATTATTATTGCATGGAGGATTTCAATTTTTTTTTTGGTATTTGATAAAACTTGCTACAAAGTATCTAAAATATGAAACAAATTGGAGTTTCAATATTTCTTATAAGAGTAAGCCCTCTTTTTCGCTCTGATGTCCCACGCGTTATGCCTACGAAATAGCTTGGACTTGCCCAAATACATTTAATTGCAGTCTTTTAACACTTTGTGCGCTGTGCAGTAGATCCCCCGTCGCCAGATTATTTTAGGTGCGCACGCCCGCGTGCGCCCCACGCATCGTATATTGTATGCGCGCGCGCGCGCCGCACGCATCGTTGTCTGTGACTAGAGTCGAACAAAGCGGGCCACTGTTTGTGACTAAAGTCGAACAAAGTCAAAGCGCTCAAGTCATGACAATGCCGGCCATACAGTACTATTAAGTAAAAAGACTGCAATTAAATGTACAGCCTTGCGCCTTTAAACTGAAGCCAAATTAATTAAAGGTGGCCATGAAAACGGATTTGTTTATCTAACTTTCACATAAATCACATTTAAAAAATCACATAAATCATGATGATAATATTATAAATAATAGATCTGCAAGTACAACTAGAAAGTAGACTAGAATTAGAAATAGATACATCGTCATCGATCGACAAATTAGTAGTACTAATTTATTATAGGAGTACAACAAACAAAAATGTTGTAACACAGTCACTCACAGAAACAGTCATGCTAAAGTTGTTTGTAATTGTAGTTGTACTTCTTGTAAGTTGTAGGCTACCGTTACGTCGGTCGTTACTCGTTATTTAATTTAGACTTTTGAGTTTTGGTCATTCATCAAAGACATCATTTCTTTTTTTAATGCATTCGGTCTCATTTTGAGTCTTGACAACAACATCAACATTCACAGACATTCACAGCCACACCGACTGACACAGTGAAAGATTAACATGATTATTTATAATCATAAATACATGTCATCAGATCATTGATTGAGTTTCAGTTGAAATCAACTTTCACTCATTGAGTCATTGACATTCATGATTCACATTCACATTCACAATCACATTGTCATTTGATTGATTGATACAGATTTAAAGGAAGTAGCATTGAAAAATAAATGCCAGCATAATCCTCTTATTTTCTTGATAACTGATCAATGCAATCTTAGCTTCACTAACCTGCTAACTAACTTAGCAATTCGGTGATAAAAAATGTTTCCCTTACCTGTCAAATTAACAGGAAGAATTTCGAAACCTGTAGCTTACATACAACTATAAGGCACTGGTGCGCCGCGTATAAGTTTTACCGTAAATTGCAGTGTACGCCCGCCGTAAGCAGCCCGAGAGTACCCTCGCAGTGCCTAGCCTGGTACCTTTGCTGGTACCACACGCACGGAGTCACGGACGAATGAATCTATAAAAGCTTGTGACGTGACGTACGTACGTGCATAATATGCGTGATGTAATTTCTGTGGTTAAAAAAATAGCGCCAGCTACGGTAGTGTACCTACCAGCAGTTTATTTGTGTGAAATAAATTGATTGGCTGAAAGTTTTCTTGTTTTGATGTCACGTCGATCCGCACCGATTGCAAAATGGACGATGAAATAGCAGATTCTGAATATCCAAAGGATTTCAAGAAAAATATCAAACTTCATCGTGCAGCTAAGAAGGGGCAGGTTAGGAGGCTCAAAAGATTTAGCAAATCAGGTAATCTAAAACTATAAATTATGAAACTTTCATCCCGCGTTTTGTTTTGTTTTCAGCATTTCTCTCGCTCAGCCAGCCGGCAGCCCGAACCCAGGCTAGGGCAAGGCCAAGGCCGGGCCTGGGCCAGGACAGGGTCGTCGCCCGCTCGGCCGGGCCGCTGTAGCTGCATGTACTGCGTCAGCCGGTGTGACAGGGAAGTGTCATAACAAATTAACGGTTAATTCAAGACACTTTTGTCTTTTCCGCCACAGCTAATTCACTTGGATTTTTTGGCCCGACTTATCCAAATCCATTGTCATTGATTAAAGTCGTCAATGACAATGATGATCGCAAATGCCTTATTTAGTTATTATATTAAAATATCAATATACACAAGTGTCAATTATCAAGATTCAAGTATCATAAAGGGATTAAAGACATAAACATGGCTGATCAAAGTAAAAATGTTGACCGAAATATTTAGTCGACAGACCATTGTCGAGCCTCGAGTCAAGCCTCAGTCACTCAAGGGATAAGAAAACTATTTTGGGTAACTAATATGATGGTGAACCAATTTTGTTGAGTTTATAATTAAAGTGATGCCAAAAAAAGGGGGTATACGAAACTGGACTAGCTTGCGCCAATTTTCCAATTTTTTTTTTTATCTCCTGTACTTTTTACTTTTGTTGATTGTTCTTGGCCTCTTGGTGTTTGTGTGTTACTGTTCTTACTGTTAGGTTGTGTGCGCTCAAAGAAATAAGCGCGCAGAGCTTGCAAGATTTGTGGCAGTAATAATAGTACTGCTTCAGACTTGTACTTGTAGACCTCTGAGTCTGAGGTTTAGATTCAGTGTAAATGCTAACCTACCCCGAACCTACCCAAGACAGGTTTGCTGCATATGGTTTTGGATTAGGTGTAACACGGGGTAAAATTTGGAACAGCTTTACTGGGTCGGCACTGATCCTGGGTAACCCAGAGTTTTTGTCAATTTTCCCCAAATCGAATTTTCACTATTTATTATGCATTTGTTGCAGAAGTAAACCCAGATCTATGCAGTGAATGAGCAGCACCAGATCTAGAATACACTGTTTCTGTGCGTGTGTGTGTGTGGGTGGGGGGGGGGGGGGTTAGGTTACATTCATGAGTGGGAACTTTTACTGTAGTCTGTACCTTGCTGATTTCCCTCATTTTTATTTTCAATTTGCAGCACCAGAGTGCGCTGTTTGTAGCTGCTCTCCATGGAAGGGTCATACATGTGTGTGTGTATGTGTAGGGGGGGGGGGGGGGTTCATTTATGAGTGGGAACTTTGTATCCTTTGTATCCAGATCTAGACCATAACACAAAGCCAGGTCAAGACTTGAACCATTTTGTAAATTTTCCCATATTTTAATTTTCACTATTAATTATGTATTTGTTGTAGGAGTGAACCCGGATGCAGTGAATGAGCAGCACCAGAGTGCGCTGTTTGTAGCTGCCCTCCATGGAAGGGTCATACATGTGTGTGTGTATGTGTAGGGGGGGGGGTTCATTTATGAGTGGGAACTTTGTATCCTTTGTATCCAGATCTAGACCATAACACAAAGCCAGGTCAAGACTTGAACCATTTTGTAAATTTTTCCCATGTTTTAATTTTCACTATCTATTATGTATTTGTTGTAGGACTGAACCCGGATGCAGTGAATGAGCAGCACCAGAGTGCGCTGTTTGTAGCTGCTCTCCATGGAAGGGTCATACATGTGTGTGTGCATGTGTAGGGGGGGGGGGGGGGTGTTCACATGAGTGGGAACTTTGTGTTGGTTTTGTTGTATCCCGATCTAGACCATTAGACAAAGGCTTGAACAATAACAAATTTTCCCATATTTTAATTTTCACTATTTATTAAATGTATTTGTTGTAGGAGTGAACCCAGATGCAGTGAATGAGCAGCACCAGAGTGCGCTGTTTGTAGCTGCTCTCCATGGAAGGGTCAAGGCTGTGGAGTTCCTGCTTTCAGCCGGAGCAAATCCTAACCAGTAAGCAGAAATCACTTTCAATTACATGCAGCAACTTTTCATTCCAAGAACAATAAAACCTTTTGCATGTTATTGTTAACTTAAACATGGTTGATGACCATTTCTTAGTGCTTTAATAATGACAGGCACATGGTACACTTGGGCCAATCAGGGAGCTCTATTTTAAAACTAAAATAATGTTGTATTCTTTGATTGCAAAGGCCCGGAATAATGTTGGACCAGTATTAATATACTTTTATTTTTTGCCTGGGGGGTCGGCATGTGGCACCTAATATGTTAACCCGTTGATTACGGGAACCGGGTGGGCTATGTACAAAGTCTACGGGGATTTGAGAAAATCGTTGTGAACAGGTAAAGAGGAAGATATATTTCTGACCTGATAGTCTATAATCAAAATATAATTACTATTTTTTTTTTTTTTAATCGTCTGAGAACTTTTTTGTCAAAAGTTTTAACTACTGTAGAATATATTGAACCTCTTACAGTGCTTGTCACGATGGATCCACCCCGGTCCATGCAGCCTGCCTGGCTTGCAGCCCCCACATCATTTGCTTACTGGCCGATGCCGGCGGTGACGTCGGTCACCATGACAACCGGGGGCTCCTCCCACGAGACTGGGTGTCGTACCAAGAGGACATCGAGCGCCGGTTCAAGATGCGCAAGTTTCTGGAGGCGATGAGGCTGTTTGATGTTGGGAAGTTGGCGAGTGGAGACCAGCGATTGATGGACATGGTGGCAACGGGATCCCGCTGGACAGCGCTGGCAGATCATGTGAGAAAGTGAGTTTGTTGACCATAGAACTTGAAGAATAATTACAGTCAAACCTGTCTTAGCAGCCACCTTTCTATAGCAGCCAACCTCTGGTTATAGTGGCCACCAAACATAATCATTGCACAGAAAACAGTCAAACCTGTCTTGGCAGCCACCTTTCTATAGCAGCCAACCTCTGGTTATAGTGGCCACCAAACATAATCATTGCACAGGAAACAGTGTTTGAAACCTGTCTATAGTGTCCACTTTCCCTTGTTTCCCTTTTGGTGGTCACTATACACAGGTTTGACATTCCTTTCAGGCACACAATAATTAATGTATCAATCATAAAGGAAGTGAGTTGGTTGATAACAGAGCTCTCCATGGAAGCTTTCCTTTTAGATGGCCAAAGTGACACATCAGATAGACTAACGCCGACCAAAGACCTGTGTGTTATACCCTAATTTATTTGGTGGCCAATGGGAGGGTTTATAGTGGCAAAGTTACATTTCTGGTGACCATTGGCACCCAAGCTACTATTAAAGGCTAGCCCTATCTGATAGAATGTGAAATAGGAATATGATGACATAAATGGTACCCTGGGGTACCAAATGAAAATCTGCCATTTTGTTCAGGGCTGTACACTGTGGTACCAAAGAGTATGAAATTATTTTTGTTATGCTTTATTAACGTTAAAAAATAAATGTTCAACAAGCGCTGCATGCACAACGCAATACACCAGCGGCGTCCATGATTGCTCTGCGGTACGGTTGTACTTCGGGGGGACACAAAATGGCGCTACACAACGCAGGATACCGGGGTACAACGGTAGGCCTACCCCGGGGTCATCATATATCCCATCTGACAATAACAACAACAAAAACAGTCTCACCTCATCCTTTCTGAAACACAATATTAATAAACAGTGAAACCTAAGGGAAACAGGAAAGTGGCCACTGTAGACAGGTGACCATTATACAGGTTCCATAACATTGCTTTAGTCTGCAGTGGATTCTGCACTGGTGAACACTAAGTCAGGTTTGCTGCTTGAGACAGGTGGCAGCTATAAAGCACATTGGTCTGTATGATCAATTTGCCCAGTATGTTCACATCAATAGCAGATTTCATTTTGGTTTGATATGTAGATCTATAGAGTTTAAAAAAATTAAGGAAATGTTGTTTCCATTCAATTAAGATAGGAACAAATATTTTTAAATATATTTTCAATTAATTTAGTGTTAAAGTGGATATGAATGTTATTAACATACTTTTTTTCAATTTTCTGTTTTTGGTATGCACCATTGCATCTTACCTTGCAACTAGACAACATATTTCCTTTCACTGTTTCTTACAAGTACATTTTCAACATCCTACCACTATGAATCTTCTTTGCTATTCCCTCAATCAAACCATTCCTTCCCTCTGTTTTGCACCTTGTACATGAGATATAAGCCAGAGGTATTTAATGCAACCATTGCAGCCAGTCCACCCTTTCAACCCTCTAATAAATCATTGACCCCTATCTATCTATCATCCCATCATTTTATCCATCCTATCAACTTGTCCCCGAGTCTAAGATATCAGACAGGTTCATCGGCTGCAACCATTGCATCCCTTCAAACCATTCAACCCTCTAATAAATCATTCTCATATCCTCAACCCTTCTTCAAATCTGAAGAAGAAATATATCCAGACCTCTTATATTCCTAATCTATCATGATCCACCTGCTTTGCTTTTCCCTCATCCCACCATTCTATCCATCATATCGATCACCTTGTCCCTGAGTCTAATACATCAGACAGGTTTATCGGCTGCAACCATTGCAGCCATTCCAACCATTCAACCTTCTAATAAATCATTTTCATATCCTCAACTCTTCTTCAAATCAGAAGAAGCAATATATCCAGACTTCTTGTATCCCCCATCTATCCATCCACCTGCTTTGCTTTTCCCTCATCCCATCGTTCTATCCATCCTATATATATCACGTTGTCCCCGAGTCTAAGATATCAGACAGGTACATCCACTGCAACCACTAGTGCCATTCCAAGCATTCAACCCTCTAATCATTCTCATATCCTCAAATTTATGGACTTCTCATTCCCCCTATCTATCCATCCACCTGCTTTGCTTTTCCCTCAATCCCACCATTCCTTCCTTCCTTCCATCCATCCATCTTGCACTGCTAATCACCCCAAAGGCTCCCAGCTCAGAGTCAGAGGCGCTGGAGGAGGAGGCGGTGGTTTCGCGAGTCGTCTTCATCGTCACGGAGACCGGAGTGGATGTTCAACTTCTCCCAGAGAGTGCATGCCTCTGCTGCGTCATGTTGGAGAGCTGTGCGCCATCCATGGCAGGTAATGTCAAATTTAAAGGGGACCCATCCACCATGTAGGAAACATCACAGGCTTATATATTTTGTTTGATATCAAATACTGATTTTGGTTCAGTAATGTTTTACTTTTTGGAGTATTGAAACTTTCAATACATGGCTAAGATGTTTCCCTAATTGTACTAAATTAAAGATTTCTAAAATAGTTCTGTAGATATCATTAAATATCTGTACAAAAATAAAAGAATTAAGTTCTTGGATTAATATTTAAATTTAGTGTGTTTTATTCTTCAAACAAAACAACTCATTTTTTTTTTTTTATGTGATCAGTTGTAGACTATCGTTTATTACTTTTAACAAAAGCATGCAACCAATTCGTTTCCCTTTCAGGGTCAAAACATCTCAGACCGGAATACACTTCCAAGCCAAACCACCATGAAGCAGGATAAAGGTAAACACAGGGCTCAACACTAGCACTTGCCCACTTGTCCTGGGCAAGTGGGCAAGTATAACATTGATGTCGGGCAAGTAACATATTATGTTCATGCATGTAGAGATTAGAAAAAAGCTCTCTTTGTTTCTTTCTGAACATTGCACAATTTCCATACAAGAAAAATTGGTACACTAAGTTCAAATAGGCAATGGGTTTATATAGAAAGCTCATAACATTCACATATGTGGGCCCTATAAATGATTTTTTTTTTTTATTTCATATCATAAGCTTTCATCTAGGTTCTTACAAATTGGTAAATAATTGGAAAAGATATGTTTGTTTCAATTTTAACATAAGTCTTTTACACACATTATTTGAACTTAAAATACTAATTTATTCTAATATAATATATATGAATTACCGACAGATGCAGGGTTTTGCTATATCCAGTCATGTATACTGTCAGTTTTATTTTCCCCCATATATGTACAGATGGTTTGGTAAACCCCAACTACACAGAGCAACAGATTGACGTAGACGGATGCAAACTCCAGCTCTCGAGGTATGACACGAGGTATCCCGTCCAGACGCTGTACGTCGATGAAAAGCTCGGCAAGCTTTCTTCGTCGAGACTCTCCGAGGATGCCGTCCGTCAGCCCAACCTGTCGGAGATTGAAGAAGAAGGTGGTTCCCGCAGCGGGAGTGGCCTCAGGAAAGAGATTCCAGAGGCTGATGGAGGAGAGACTTTCCTCCTGTGTGGTGATTGCAAGGGAACCCAGAGGAAAGAGGTCGCTGGCCAGAGTCAAGCAGTAAGGTCACAGAGAGCCGCAGAGAAAATTCAGAATGGTCGCCATGAGACTGATCCTATCCAGAAGTCATCCAAATCACCAGCTGGAGAAGGTCTGGAGGACAAAGAACCTGATGATTTGGAGATGTATATCAGGAAGATGCAGGAAAAATCAGGGACGGATGACAAGAGGGAACAGGAGTCTGGATCAAAGCAGGTGAAGGAGACAATTGCCTCAGAGGATCAAGAGGAAGGTGATCATGGCTCCAATTCCAATTCTGTGTTGAGCGATGATAGCTGCAGGAACCAGCTGATGGAGATCCTGGAGGATGCCTTCAAGATGGAACTGGCTCCCGGCGTTTCCAAGCTGATGGCTGAATACTGCGACAGCACTCAGGGAAGCAATGCAGCTGGCGAGTCCTTTGACATTGACTTCCAGTCCTACCATGGAGACGACAATGAGGATGCTGATGAGGACGTCAAGTGGGTCGGACCTGTTGATAGTGCCCTGAGCTGTTCCAGCTCAGAAGACCTGAACAACAACATAGCAGCAAAAGATGGCAATCACACAGAGAACCTGAGCCCAGGTGAGGTCATCCGCAGTGCCGAAATGGAGATAGATCACCTCATCCTGGAGAATTCCAGAGATAACAGCAGTGACGATGAGGCTGAGAGGAACTTCATCAGAGAAGGGAGGCACGTTGATGTCCAGAAGATGCTGTCGGAGACCTTCGAGATGCTGTTTGGTGACAGGCCCTCCAGGAAAGACGGTGAAGGAGAAGGCAACTCCAGGGAACAGGATCTTACATCAAGGAATCAAGCATTGACAGGAGTGGACAAGACGGAGGATGGAGAGAATGAATCCATCAGCATCGGCAACAACAGTTCCCTCTACCGAGTGTCCGCAATGAACGAGTCGGCCTTCACAAGTGACGTTTCCATGGAAGTCAATGTGACGGAAAGCAACAAGTCATCCCTGGACAGCTTTCCCTCTTGGGAGAACTCCATTAGTGGTACCAGGGAAATGAATGATGAAGAAGGCGGAATCACTCTTCACTCTGCTCTCACAAAGTAAGTTCACATTTCTCAAGTTTCAAAAAACAGGTTACTGTGAAAATATGAATTATTAAGACTTGTGGGTTCTCCTCATAATACAAAATCTCAATTGTCCTTCAGGCTTCATCTACACAAAATTACTTTTGAAATGTTTACTATTCAATGAGACTGGTTCACTTTGTTTTATCTTTTTGACATTTTAATGTTCTTTATTGTCCCTTTTGGTGAAAAGGCTTAACCGGCCTAGGCTCGCTGATCCTACTTAAGTGTAATGGAAAGGTGTTATATAAATTTAAACCATATTGAAGTATCATCCTGTAAGTATGAAGCATGGCATCATGATAGTTCTTTCATATCTTGCTTAGATAGCAAGAAGACACAAGGGCCCCCGTTGCAGGAAAAGATACAATCGATTGTAAGTTCAAATTAATTGTAAGTCAAACCATGTGTTCTAAATGCGCGAATATGATTAATTACAATTAATTGTAACTTGCAACGGGCCCTGGAGTTGTTTGGAGGTCACAGAAGTGTATGCAATATGATTCCTTTTTTAACCCTCTTATCATCAAACTTTCTCCCCCTTTCAGTATGGACCTGACTACTTACGAAATGAATGAAGTGAAGGAGTGGTTCGGAGGACTTGTCAGCGTCCGTAACCTGGTCCGAGATTACGATTACAAGATCAGACAAACCCTGAAAGTAATTTGTTCTCTCATCCTTTCAGAATGGACGTGACTACCCAGAAGATGAACGAAGTGAAGGAGTGGTTTGGAGGTCACGGCAGCGTCCGTAACCTGGTTCGAGATTACGAGTACAAGATCAGACATACCCTGAAAGAAATTTGTTCTCATGTCAATTTAGATGCGTTACTCTCTCATCTATAATCATTATGTCCTGGACCCATTACTCTCTTATCCTTTCAGAATGGACCTGACTACCCAGGAGATGAACGAGGTGAAGGAGTGGTTTGGAGGTCACTGCAGCGTCAGTACCTGGTCAGAGATTATGAGAACAAGCTCCCCATACCCTGAAAGTAATTTGTTCTCGTGTCGATTTAGATGCTTTACTCTCTCATCATCATACTTTCCCTGGTTTGTTACTTTCTTATAAATCCTTTCAGAATGGAGCTGACTGCCCAAGAGATGCATGAAGTGAAGGAGTGGCAGCATCATGGAAGCATCTGTAACCTGGGTCAGGATTATGAGTACAAGCTCCCCATACCCTGAAAGTAATTTGTTCTCATGTTGATTTAAATGCTTTACTTGCTTATCATGATGTGTTACTTTCTTATCCTTTCAGAATGGACCTGACAACTCAGGAGATGAATGAAGTGAAGGAGTGGTTCGGAGGGCACGGCAGCGTCCATAACCTGGTCCGAGATTATGAGTACAAGATCAGACATACCCTGAGAGTAATTTGTTCTCATGTCAATTTAGATGCTTTACTCTCTTATCATCATACTTTTTCTCATATATTTTACTATCTTATCCTTTCAGAATGGACCTGACTACTCAGGAGATGAATGAAGTGAAGGAGTGGTTCGGAGGGCACGGCAGCGTCCGTAACCTGGTCCGAGACTACGAGGACAAGATCAGACAGCTCGCCGGCGACAACCCCCTTCACCCCACCATCATGAGCCTCGGGAACCTACTGAGAAAGGAGTTTGCCTGCAAGAAGAACAGCGTGACTGGAGATGATAACACAACCAAGATGACTAACAAAGAGGTCAAGGATCAGAGTGAGGTCGCGGATGATGGAAACGTTGAGATGGCGGTGATTCCAAATGGTGCTGATCAGCAGCAAAGCATTAGTCCAGGAGAAACTAAAACCGTTTCAGGTGAGTTAATGTTGTATTTTTTCTAGACCGTATTAACACATTCATGACTGTTCTAAAATAACTCGGGCTAGGGTCAATGGAGAATACATGTTATAGCGAAATTAAGCAGTCTTGAACAGGTTAACCTAAACAATTGAATGTTAGTAAAACTTGGATTGTTTGTAGACCGCTGCGCAGCCCCAGTATTTTTCTGGACTGGTCCTGAATGGATGAATCCAGTCCAGGAGAAAATGAGCTAGTGAAATGTTCTTTTAACAACTTCGGTTTATTACTAGTTTTATTTCTTAGGTGGGTGGTGAGAAGATTTCATCCTTTGGAATTAGTTCAGATATGGAGTTTTAGACTTGAAAAGTAAGATCTGAAAACTAATTTGTTATGTATTCTTAATTTCTTTGGCATCACCTTTTTATTCCTTGAAAGAAAAACAAATACTTATGTCCTGGGTTTGCAGGTGATGATACAGCTAGCAAGATTGTCTCTCCTCTGCATTTGAGGATTCCCAGCTTACTGTGACAACAAAGAGGTTCTTTCATCATTCTTTTAGAAAACCAAAGAAAAAAAAAGATGACACGCAGACAAACAAGAAAAAATTCACAGACACTAGAAGGGACTTTAATAGAGCGGAGAAACTAGCAAAGAGACGACATGATACGAAGCTGAAGGAGGAGTTAACTGATGGAAGCCTCAGCAGCAAAGAATGGTGGAACAAAGTAAACACCCTCTCTGGAAGAAAAACCAAAGCTGACATACCAGTCCTGAAGGATGATGACCAAGTCTACACCACTGCAAAGGAGAAAGCAGAAGCACTTGGCAACATCTTTGCAAGGAAATGCCACCTTGATGAAGCAGAAGAGAGCGCTCCTGAGGCCCAGCAAGTAACGCATCATGTGATGGACAAAGTAGCCTTTAAGGCTAAGGACGTGAAGAGACATCTCAGGAAGCTGAACCCTGACAAAGCAACTGGACCAGACGAGATCCCAACCAGAGTCATGAAAGAGTGCAGTGCTGAACTAGCAAGACCACTTAGCTGCCTTTTTGAACTTTGCTTTGCAGAAGGAGTATTTCCAAACCAGTGGAAGATTGCTCATGTAATTCCAGTTCATAAGAGAGACTCTAAGTCTGATCCATCAATGTACCGTCCTATCTCCCTTCTGAGCAACATAAGCAAGATCATGGAATCAGTAGTGCAGAAGCAACTTCAGAACTACCTACCTAACTACCTACCGGCAATTTGGCTTCAGATCTCATCACAGCACAGCCGACATCCTCACTATTCTATCTCAGCAATGGTCCAACGCTTTGGATAGAGGACACGAAGTACGTCTTATTGCGCTGGACATAAAGGGCGCTTTTGATAAGGTTTGGCATCGTGGCTTAAGTCCCAAGCTGAAGGGCAAAGGTATTTCTGGCAAACTGCTAACCTGGATAGAGAGCTACTTATCTAACAGAACGATCAAAGTTGTCTTGTCTGGCCAATCATCCTGCACCACTTCTATCAACGCCTCAGTGCCTCAGGAATCAGTACTTGGCCCACTGTTATTTTCAGTCTACATCGATGACCTGGGAGATGACTGTGAGAATTCACTGTACCTGTACGCAGATGAGTCCACCCTGTTCTGCGAGATAAGATCCACTGACGATCCTGAGGCAACACACACACAAGCCTAAATAGAGACCTGGAGAGAATGAACATGTGGGCTGACAAGTGGAAGGTGACATTCAAACCAACCAAGTGCAAAGCCCGAACAATCTCTAGGAAGAGAAATCCAACCAGCCTTGACCTGTACTTTGGGAACACGAAAATCACAGAGACAGATGAACTGGTGATTTTAGGAGTCACAGTTGACAGGAAGCTCACCTGGTCAAAGCACATATCAAACATCACGACAAGAGCTGGACAGAAGCTGGGAGCACAGAAGAGTTTCAACCAAGCTAGACACCTCGGGGAGAGCAACGATCTACAAGGCTCAGGTACGCAGCGTAACGCTTCAGCTACTACACTCAGACTACTGGATCGGATCCAGAGTAAGGCTCTGCGCATCATCGGTGTGGACAAGGAGCAAGCACGTCTGAACCTGAACATTCCTCCTCAGAGGAGGCTCCTCTCCATCATAGAAGACAGGTAGCTGCCACAACTGTTCTTTACAAGATGCATACCAGCCAGTGTCCCTCTGACCTGAAGGCAATGCTTCCCCAAACTTACACCATTAGAAGAGCAACTCTTGCCAGCACGTCAATGCTGAGCCATGCTCTATCAGAACCCAAGTCAAGAACCCACTCAACTGGCAGGAGCTTCATACATGCTGCAGTCAATGTGTGGAACCGTCTGGCAGAGAATATAGTTGGCGTAATCAACAACAATGGAGTTCAATCATTCAAGACACGTGTGCATCAGCACCTTTTGACAAGGACATCAAGTATCTGAGGGCATTCAGAAATCTTAAGCTGCTGTGAACCATTGATTCTGCCCTCCCAAGGAAAAAAGCAGTATCTGACATTTTTGTTGATTTTCACTTTTTTGCAGAAAAATACTCAATAAACAATGCTCTTTCATGTGATACATTCATTTTTCTGAAACAAATTTGGGAACACCATTTTTTCCCAACCCTCAAACGCAGTATCTACAGTCAACCTCCAATTTCCCCAAGGAAAAAAGCAGTATCTACACAGCTAGTCTCGCCACAAGACAAACCAATTATTTTTAAGCAGACACTATGAATAATGCGCATTTATAATAATTATATCTTGTATGAACAAATTTCACTACTTATATGAATTGCGAAGCTCAAAATATTGAAGCAAATTTAACATATAAGTGCATTTTGCAATACGACCAACATTCTTCTATAAAGCGCAGAGTAGGTGACAAAGGCTATTCAAGTATGCATGAAAGTGCGTGTACCTCTGCCACATTCACACAGTGCACAGACTGACTGCGCACGGCATATGATGCTGTGCAGTGTGTTAATGACATGTGATTTTAACGCATACATACATGCAATTAAGTTATGTACAGTAATGCAGTCCTAATCTTCTACTAAATTAAGCTCTTCAGTGCCAGCATGGATTAGTAAGAATTGTTTTATCCATAACATAAGGCATAATTCATCACCCTCCAAATTTCTATGTAGATACTGCGTTTTTCCTTGGGGAAATCGATCACGCACCGTGTTGGGAGCATGTAACATGCATTATTCCATATTTAAAGTAACTTAAGACTTGATAAGAGAGGGCGCTCTTTATCATTTCAAAGTTTTGTTTTAACTCTAACTTATACACTTTTATAACAAATGTATAAACAATCATTTTTGCGTGGTTAATGAATACAATTCATGCTTCGTATTTTCTTTCATTGCGGAAATATGGGCCAATAAGTCCCTTTTTAAAGAAAAGTGTGACTCGCCTAGAGAGGGCGCTTTTTAATTAATCAAACTTTTTTCCCTTTAAAGTATGTTAATAGTACATACAGAATATATCCGAAACATTTTCGATTGTTTTATCCATAACGCAAGGCATAATTTAACACCCTCCGAATTTCTATGTAGATACTGCTTTTTTCCTTGGGGAAATCGGTCACGAACCATGGATTTTCCCAAAGTATCTACATTTTCATGAAAATCTCAAAATTAAACGGAAAATTCAATTGTTCATGTATGAAGAAAAATAGACACCTATATAGCCTTTAATCACACACTTAAGATATCTTCACAAGTTTATTATTTCCGAGCGGCTGTGGCAAAAACACAAAAGGGTCAATATCTCAGTTTCTAGAAAACGCTGAATCGTGTAGATACTGCCTTTTTCCTTGGGACGGCAGGATTGGCCTATGAGGATGTCTTTTATAGTGCTCTTTGCCTATAATAGAGTTAGATTTATATCTCACCTTGTGGGCTATTGTTCACTATAGCATATTATTTTTAAAAAAATTAAAATTAAAAAAAATTTAAATTTAAAAAAGCTGACAAAACTATGAAAATGTTGCTCTTGCAGGTGATGATGCTGCTGACAGAGCATCTCTGCTCCTGAGGTTCCCATCACATCTTAACCTCGGTTCCCATAAGCAACAGGTTAAAGAACTTACGAGTCTTGTTTGTGGCCAGGCAGCTAGGGTTTTGGACTTTGACACTGTCACGAGTACCAACATTATTTACTAGTTATAAGTTATTCTCTCATCAATCTCTATGAAAACAAAACAAACAAACAAACATAATTATTTTTTTTGCAGGTGATGGACCCCCAGGCAAGAGTGCCTCTGCTCCAGAGGTTGCCTTGACAACGGAGAGAAGTTATGACGAGTCGTGGTTATGGCCCGGCAGCGGGGATGAGGATGAGACCTTTGAGGAGCAGCTGAGACGTAGCATGGATTCCATGGGCATCGTACAAGATGAGGACGGGGAGGGTCCGGAATTGGTTCTTTCAGCGAGTGCCAGGGGAGATGCTATAAAAGTGGCCAAAGGTTTGTATATATGCTGAACTAAGTTCTTTCGTGTAATTTGTGATTGTAGCTAGCTGAAGTAAGTAATTGCTAATCTCCCACCTCCATCCTTCCATTGACCGACTGACCAACCAACCAATCATTCATTCACCCATCTAAAACCATCCTTCCCTCAATTAATTCACCCATTTATGAAACAAAACATTATGTGTAAAGTTATTCTCCATTCAAATATCTTTTCCAATATATTCCAGAGACAGAAGGAGACTTTTTCACCCATAGTGTTCCCAACTCCTCCCACAATCAATCAATCAATTTATTTACCCATCTATGAAGTTTTTAAAAATATATAATTCATCAATCCATCAATTTAATAATCCCTCATGTACATGTTTCCTTTCCCATTCCAAATACAGAAGGAGATGACTGCTCACCCATGGTGTCCCCACCACCTCCCACCTGCACGCCTGAAGGGGGTTCATCACCTCCTCACAGCCCAGTGGACCAGGCAGACAGCAGCATCGGCAGCAGGGTCAACAACTCAGGGGATTGTGAGCCACCAGTTGCTTCTGGTAAGAACTGTCAATTTATTGGATTTATTAATCCATGAACGTTATGTTATACATTGTATTATTCAGTTGATACTAGTGCTGTCGTATTCGGGAGTTTTTACTACCCGGGACTCGCGATAATTTTTCGGGCGAGTCCCGGGTACCCGAAATTTACCCATTTGTTGATTACAAGATCGGCATGTCAAGCCAGCTGGGAAAACATGTTCATTAAAGTGACAAAAATTGAGCGCATTTATGACAATAAATCATCTTCTAAAATACAGCAAAATTGTAAATGAATTATATTTTTAGCATTTCTGACATGATTTTAACGGAATTATGTTAACATGCTGTTCAAATTTACCTTGATTACAAAATTTCTGACGAGAATAGGACATTAATGATCTCGGTGACCGATCGTATCTTCAACAAACTCATCAACAGCACTAGTTGATACAGGACCCCCTTGCAAATAATGCCTTTGTTGCACTGAATGGGCTACCCTCTGTTTTTAAAGATGATTGAATAGATAAAGAAATATAAATATATAATCGGTCAGTCTGGTCAAGTGTAGGACTGCCCCAAAGATCGATTGACGCTGTGAAATATTTGGTTTGTTATAAATATCAAGTTTGAATACCAATAAAAAATAACTAAAGCCATTTTTAGCCAGAATTACACACATCTGTAGACATATTTTGAATGAACAGCAACTACATAGTTGTCATCAAAATCATCATTGCTATCATCATCATCATCATCATATTTATCACTATGACCATCAGTAACATCATCATCATATTTATCACTATGACCATCAGTAACATCATCATCATATTTATCACTATGACCATCAGTAACATCATCATCATATTTACCATCTTCATCATCACCATCATCATATTCATCTCTATCACCATAATCAAAATCATCATCATGTTCTATACATTTATACGATTTTAAAGTAAGTAAGTATTAAAGTAAGAGTCTAAAACACATTCTACACAGTAACATTAATCTGAATCTGGAATCATGATAATCATCACCACCACCACCACCAACATCATTAACATCACCACCACCACCACCACCACCACCATCATCATTAACATCATCACCACCACCACCATCATCATTAACATCACCACCACCATCATCATTAACATCACCACCACCATCATCATTAACATCACCACCACCTTCATCATTGATTTCATCATTATCCCCATCATCATCATCGTCATCACCACCATCATTGCTATCATGATCATTAACATCACCATCATCATGTATACGATTTTAAAGTAAGTAAGTAATTAAGAGGCTGAAACCACCACCACCACCACCATCATCATTGATTTCATCATTATCCCCATCATCATCATCATCATCATCACCACCACCATCATTGCTTTCATCATTAACACCATCATCACCATCACCACCACCATCATCATTGCTTTCATCATCATCATTATCATCATCATCGTAACATATCACCACCACAATCATCATTATCACTACCACCATCATCATTGTTGTAATTCTGATACCATATCATCTATTTATAATTTACAGCTCAAGTTTCCCAAGGTGAGGTCACTAAGGAGGACACGCCGACGCCAGTGTCACCGGTCAGAGAGCCGGCCGCTCTCGGTCAACATTGTGAGCTGAGTCCACCAAGCGAGGCAACCAGGAGGCTCATGAAAATCGATGTGATGAGATCACCAACTGTCGAAGCCATCTACATAAGTTCAGTTTAGCGATAAGGAAGTTGGGAGTCATTGCCAGAAAGGTACTTCAAGAATGCAAGCAAATATTTACTAGCAGTGGGGAGGATATTGTTGAATTACAAAACTGGGTTGTATATATATTTGGAAGAGTTTTTGTGGCTTTGTATAGTGTTCCTATTTCTTTACTTTTGAAACTTGGCAGAGTTGTATTTATGTTTCCAAAATGTAGCAAAAACACCACGACATGTTTTAAATATTGTAAATAGTGTACAACATACAATTTATCATTACAATTAAAATGTGTGTAAAGATTGTATATACATGTTTATAGAGAAACATTTTCCATTGTTGAGTGTTCAGTTTACTAGGAGTAAGTTGTGAGTCATTGCTGAAAAGATACTTCAAGAATATATTCAAATATTTACTTGTAGTTATGAATATATTTGGTAATAACCAAAAAATGTATTTTAAATGGTTTTGGGAAGATTTCTTCTTGCTTTGAATATTTTTCCTGTTTCTTGTTGGAAGATTTTTGTATTCAATATTTTAATATTGTAAATAATGTACAAAACACAATTACATATACTTTTAAAATGTATTTAAAAATTGTATAATAGTGAAACATTTTCATCGTTCAGGGTTCTTTCACTGAAATCTTTTCAGATGTTGAGTTTAATACAAATTTGTATAAATGTATATACCTGTACAGTATTTCTAATATGCATCATTTAAACTCAAATTTAGTATGCCTTCTTAACCCATTGACTACGGGAACCGGGTGGGTTGTTTACAAAGTCTATGAGATTTCAGAATCTTGTAGTGAACGGGTTAAAATGTTTCTTAAATTCAGCCTTGTGTATTGTGTATTTCTTAAAACTTATTACTTAGGTACCGTAAAACGGTAGCTTTTTTTTTTTATAATTTCAGAAGTGTACACTGTCGCAGTCTAACTATCCCCATTGATACCCTTACCAGTGGGTTCATAATGTGATTAACATTGCATGTGTAACAGTGTGTTCACATGGTGATCCATAAGTGTGAAACACAGTGACATTGATATCACAGTAACTCACATCATGAAACACACTGTACGGGCATACACTGGTAGGGATGTATTGAAAAGTGCCGGAAAATGACTATATAAGGAAACCTTCCTTGCCTGATCAAGAGAACAATTTAGCAGAAAGTTCCTTCATCGATTTAGGTTTCAGTTGACGTTATACTGTATAATTAGCTTAATATTCTGATTCTGGTAAATTATAGTCCAGAGTGTCTCATTTTTGTACATTAAATTAGCACATGTAGTGATTCACAGTTACCGGTATTCGTATGATTTTGGTTAATTGTGTATTTTCTGACTATAATTGCCATTTTCTGGCATAACTGGGTTTCTTTCAAGTGAATCAATTATTGGTAATGATACTAATTCGCTCATTTATTGTATGGCTTTGGTTAATGAGCAAGAAGTGATTTCTTTAAGCTTCCAAGTTGCTGTTAATTAAGGTAAGATTAAAATTTCACTATAGTATGCCAGACATTGATGAACGGAATTTTCAATGATGTTGGTTTCTCCCTAATATATTATGAGGAACTGAATGTTTTCAGTTAATTTGTGATTGACATTGAATCACATATTACCAGCATTATCAGGTTCAGAGTGTTCATCCAATATGATTATTCCATGAACACGGCTTCTAATGATAAATGTGGCCTCATATTATCCTGGTATTTTATTGAAATTGTATGGCTTTGATTAGCTTTAGCTTAAACTAGTCACTTTAAGTCGCACATTAACAGTTAATTTATGGCATTATTCCAACTCTGAAGTAATGAGCAGATCACGTTCATTAATGTAATGTGTTATACTATAACCTCTTTACGTAGGCCTACTTATATAATATATGGTTTCAATAAGTATGTAGGCTAATCAATTGCACGTCAATCGCATTGACGCCTTTAAGTGAGTTAATTGTCGTCAGGAAATTTTCTTCCCATGTATCGAAAAGTAAAGGGCCCAAAACCTTGATAGCTTAGTTTCATGCTAAGTCTATTTTGGATGACGTGGTTAAGAATTAAACACATGATCTTTTTAGTTGCCTACTAGGCATGTTAATTTAGTGGGTACCTTGGGCTTATATACCCAGCTTACCCTAGTTGTGGACTAGGGAAACTGTCTGTTGCTCAATAAACTGTATCATTTAAAAATGCACTTTAACATGGAATTAAGCTAGCAGGGTTTTATTAATATGGGCCCCGGTGATCTGATAAAAACAGGCCTGTAAAAAGTGGAATAACTTTTGGTTAATTCAGAATGTTCTTCAAATTATTCTTGATTCTATTATGCTATACTGATGAGATTATTGCTTCAACTGACGACAGCTAGCTTGCCTATATGTCTATCACTATTATAGATATGGTTTTTAAAAAGATAGGCTTAGTGTGGAAAAGAACAGATGTAATGCTGATTCATTTCAAACATGATTACAACGGTTATCTGGTTAAAGTGATCCAGGTAAAGTGTCTAACTCCATGAAAAATACTTGTGAGCTTCCTCGTTTCTCTTCTGCCGTGTTTAGCTTATGGTAAGAGAAGAATAAAATAGGGTTCGATTTTTTCAAATGTCCCTTTAGTATGAAGATAATTATCATTGAAAATCATTATTTCAAAAGCGTTAGCTAACGGTTTTGATAAAAAGTACAATTGTCGTCGCTGAACACGTCCTGCCACTGCCAGCGCGCGTGGGAAATTTTCCCATCCCACTGAACTTTGAGCCTAGCGTGCGCGAATTCCATGAATACCGTCTGTAGCTGTATACACGGGTGCGGATATCGTCAAGATCAAATGGATGATAATTACTGCGACAAATCTACAACAGACCATCAGTATTCGGTGATAAAATATGAACGCAATATTCGTTTTTTTCACTAGGTAAACAGTGTTCATTTTCTTTCAAACTTTCACAAATCTTTCAATTCTATTTTACAATGATATTGATATAGGATTGAAGTCTCAAATGTCAGTTTGTGCAATATCTGACACTTTACACGGATCACTTTAAGCACAAACCATTGTTTTAGATAAGGATTATAAAGCAATATAGCAACAAACCATTGTTTCCCTTTTTAACCGGGATATTGCTTTGTTTCATGAGCTCAGAGGGGTGTTTCACAAAGATTCTAAGTTGAAAGTTCTTAACTCTTATTTAGACCTAACCTAACAATTATGGAGAGCAGTTAGTTTCTCTGTAAAATTGTTGAAACAGTTCTTTTGAAAAGCCACAAAGTTGGATAAAATCAGTAATATTTGTTATTCTCAATGAGCCTCGGTGATTAATATATTTTTGATGGAAGTCTCATATATTTGTATTTTTTTTGCTTTTGATTATGTTTTATTCAAAGGCTGCAAATGGCTTTCCATAATTGTTGGGTCCAACTGAGAGTTAGGCTTGGGTAGAGAAGATTACTTGTATGGTTTCACGTTATTAATATTTTATGTAAAAAAAGTAATTAAATGGATGCATTTAATAGCTTTTTTTTTTTTTTTTGCGCATCCACGCAAATCATTATTTCATGTACGTAGATGACTTATAAGGTTTCATTTAATTTGTTCTCGTTTTGGTCGTTTATTATTATCCTTGTGCGATATCATATATGAGGAATTTAATTTGTAAGGGTAATTTTTAACTTTGTTGCCATGCACTAGCCAAAGGAATGTAGGTTCCATATAATTATGTCTCGCTTTGGTCATTTATTATTATCGTTGTGCGATACTTTGTTGCCATGCACTAGTTCAAACAAATGTAAGATGTAGGAGCGTGGTTGGTCTTTTTTGATGGGGGGGGGGGTGGGAACACCTTATATTTTCTTTGTTTTGACAAAGATTTTACCCTTACGTGTATTGTTTTTTTAAATAATGTTTAGGGGCACATGCCCCCCCCCCCCCCCCCCCCCTGTAGCTACACCACTGTGTACAGTGTGTATTTCATTGTCAACAGGGTCCACTGAGTAAAATGTTATTGTCTTCAACAAACTGAGTTAGTGTCTTCAAACTGAAAGTTATTGTCTTCAACAAACAGAAATTGGTGATCGCTCAAACTTGTTAGGTGGTATACACTTTACATTGTGTCAAGTTTGTTCCTTTTTTCAAACATTTCAGTTTGGATAACCCATTGTAAGATGTTATACACGTTTTCTGTAGTTATATTTTGTATGATCTACAAATGGTAAACAAATAAATCCGTTTAACTAAAAATATTGCATTCCCTCATTATTGGCAATTTTATGGAACATTATCTTATTCAAATGGGACGTACATACCAATTATATTTTTATGTGCGTCATTCGTTTTTTTTTACGATCTATTTACCAATTAATTAACATTTCTTATCCTAAGTTTAAATAATACAGAAGAAACAAATTTGCCATGTTATTTATGATATTTCCCTGTTTGTGGCATTAAATTTCTTCAATTTCCTGTCTAGTTTGTCATTATTTATATGTAAGTTTACTTCTCCAGTTTTTTAATTATCTAGAAAATTGCATCATATTATGTCTTAGGTTTCCCTTTCTTGACTTTTTTTCTCTACCCATGTAATTTATTTTTATCCTGTTTAGTATGTTCAGATAAAAAATGTTATCCTGTGTTCTGATTTTACTCTTCTTGCGTCATTCCAAATTTGTAAACTTTTTCAAGAGTTTTGTTATTTCTCATGCTCTGCATTCATTAGAGAGACTGTTGGCAATGAGCGTGATGAGTGTTACGCAATTTTGAAGTTTGTACATAGTCGTGTAATAGTGTTTAATTATTATAAGAATTAAATGTGTTCCTATACAGGGTGGCCCAAAGAAAATGGAATGGGGCACTTCCCAAAATATAGCAACAACATGATTATGTCCATCGGATAGGGTCTTTTCTAATGAAAAACGATACCAAGAACAGTCATGTTGGTCGTGCAGTTTTTGTTTTTAGGGCGCTGTGATTGACACTATGTCGGGTTCCCATTTTTGTCAATTTTTACCAAGGCAGTGTCTGATAAATCACACTTACTGCCCGTCATAGCATCAAACAACGAATAATACAACACGCGCGTCATTGTGCATTCAGCTGTGTGCCGAGAGAATGGGCATAGCTGTTCGATACTTTGACGGGAAGTAAGTGCAATTTATCAGACACTGACTTGGTGAAAATTGACAAAAATTTGTGCCACCCTGTATAAGTTTGAATGTATAATATATGTTGTATATGTGTTTCATCCAATATGCATAAGAATGTACAAAATAATATATTTTGAATTGTATTATAAGTTATCAAAGTTATATTCACATCCACCAATTTGTTACACATGCTTTATCAATTCTTGCCGGCGTGTCTTTCAAGAAGAAAAAACAAATAAATTTTACATGATTTCAAGAGATATGAACTTCTTTGGTCCAGTTTATTTCACAGCATCATACAGTACATTGTTGTTAGGCATGAAACTGTATAAAATACACTGCTATAGTACTGATAACATTAAAGGAACTACAGCGTCTAGATGGCCTAATTTTCACAATTCAGCTCTCTATATGTAATTTTTCCCGAAGAAAAAGAATTTGGCAGTCATTTCTCATGAAATGAATCAATTTTGGGGTAATTAGTAAATATCTAATTGTCCTGGGAACGCCCCTTTTAAATCGCCAAAATGTGACGTCATCTAAAGAACGGACTAATGAACTAAATTCTGTAGATGACGCGTCATGATGTAAGCCAATGAATTGTCATTCACATGTCAATCACGCTGCCGATTCCGGACCCTAAATGTGGGTAGGGGCGTAAACTGGCTGCTAAGTGAGATTTGGCATCAGAAAACTAGTCTTAAATCACTACTGTGTTTATTTTCATGGATTTTTTTTCGGCAGACCTATGTTTCAAGTCATCAACTAACCCTAGGTCCTTTAAGGTTAAAGTTAAGTGTTAGGTTTATGGTGAGTGTTAGGGTTCCCGGTGTTAGATTTTAGGTAAATGAAGATAACGACTGCTGACACCTCCAGGGGGTGTTTCACAAAGATCCTAAGTTGGACTTAAAAAGTATGGAAAGCCATTCATTTCTTTGAAAATTGATTTAAAAGTCCTTTTTCAAAGACATGAAATGTTGTTTTAAATCACTAATATTCTTCTATCATCAAGGAGATTTCATGTTCTTTATGTAAAATTTATGAAAGTCTAAAATACTTGCATTTTTGCATTTGAATATATGTTATTCCAAGGCTACAAATGGTTTTCCATACTTTTTTAGTTCAACTTGGGATCTTTGTGAAACACCCCCAGCTCACGTAAACAAAAATAACTTGTTGGTTTATGAAAAATGTGAAAGAAGGTTATAAAACCTCCTTCCGAATTCCTGAATGTCTTTCTTTTTTAAACATACCATATTTATTTTCTCAATTTTCACTTTAAATTGTTTAATTTTGTATATACGTTCTCTTTTTATTCTAGAAAATAATACAACTTTAAGGTTTATGAAAAATGCGAAAGAAGGTCCTTATCGTTTTTCCAAAAATCCCGGATTTCTTTTAGAAGTTTTTTTCAGAAAACATCACATTAATTTTGATGAGAGTGATTGGAGTTACTAAACTTGAATATTAAGAAATATGATTAGGAAACGTGGCAAATAAATAGGGCAACGCCCAAGTTTCTTTGCGCATCTTCCTCTGTTCATTTGTATCATAAGTTCAAAAATATATAACATGATATGTATTGACAAATTAATCATTCGTTTTGGAAAGCAACATCTGTAGTTTAAAATGAAAGCCTATAATTTAAATAGGTAGTCAAAGTTTTATATAAACTAGCCTTTATTTATTAGAAAACATGTCTTATAAATTGTTCATCATAACAAAGTTTTCTTTGCGCATCTCCTGTTTCTGTGTATTATCATAAGTTCAAACATATATACCTTGATATATGTATTGACAAATTCAACATTCGTTTTGGAAAGCAACGTTCTGTAGTTTAAAATGACAGCCTGTATATAAGTATTGACAGCTTGGTATAAACTAGCCTTTATTGCGCTTTGTAATGGAACTCCTTATTTGAAGAAGTTGATAACAAAAGGCGCTAAATCCCTTTTTTCAACTTTTGAGAAAAGCAGGTTTATTTTTCTAACTGTGTATACACACATGCCTATGCATGGTAATATGCCAATGGAACGGTCCGTATTTTGATTTGATTGTGCCATTTGTCCTAAAATTTGGATTTCTAGATTTCTACGTACTTATCTATATACAGGGTGGCCCAAAAAAAATGGAACGGGGCACTTCCCAAAATAAAGTAACACAACTATTATGTTCATCGGATATGGTGTCTTTTCCAATGAAAAACGATACCAAGATCAGTATTTTTGGACGTGTAGTTTTTGTTTTATGGCGCTCCGAGTAACACCATGTCAGGTTCCCATTTTTGTCAATTTCTACCAAGTCAGTGCCTGATAAATCGCTTTTCCTGCTCGTTATAGCGTCGAGCAACCATGCCCATTCTCTCGGCACACGGCTGAATGCACACTTACAATAGCGCACGTATTGCTCGTTGTTTGAATGCTATGACAGGCAGTAAGTGCGGATTATCAGGCACTGACTTGGTACAAATTGACCAAAATGGAAACCTGACATGGTGTCACTCAGAGCGCCCTAAAGCAAAAACTACACGACCAAAATGACTGATCTTGGTATCGTTGTTCATTAAATTTCTTCAATTTCCTGTCTAGTATGTCATTATTTATATGTAAGTTTACTTCTCCAGTTTTTTAATTATCTAGAAAATTGCATCATATTATGTCTTAGGTTTCCCTTTCTTGACTTTTTTTCTCTACCCATGTAATTTATTTTTATCCTGTTTAGTATGTTCAGATAAAAAATGTTATCCTGTGTTCTGATTTTACTCTTCTTGCGTCATTCCAAATTTGTAAACCTTTTCAAGAGTTTTGTTATTTCTCATGCTCTGCATTCATTAGAGAGACTGTTGGCAATGAGCGTGATGAGTGTTACGCAATTTTGAAGTTTGTACATAGTCGTGTAATAGTGTTTAATTATTATAAGAATTAAATGTGTTCCTATACAGGGTGGCCCAAAGAAAATGGAATGGGGCACTTCCCAAAATATAGCAACAACATGATTATGTCCATCGGATAGGGTCTTTTCTAATGAAAAACGATACCAAGAACAGTCATGTTGGTCGTGCAGTTTTTGTTTTTAAGGCGCTGTGATTGACACTATGTCGGGTTCCCATTTTTGTCAATTTTTACCAAGGCAGTGTCTGATAAATCACACTTACTGCCCGTCATAGCATCGAACAACGAATAATACAACACGCGCGTCATTGTGCATTCAGCTGTGTGCCGAGAGAATGGGCATAGCTGTTCGATACTTTGACGGGAAGTAAGTGCGATTTATCAGACACTGACTTGGTGAAAATTGACAAAAATTTGTGCCACCCTGTATAAGTTTGAATGTATAATATATGTTGTATATGTGTTTCATCCAATATGCATAAGAATGTACAAAATAATATATTTTGAATTGTATTATAAGTTATCAAAGTTATATTCACATCCACCAATTTGTTACACATGCTTTATCAATTCTTGCCGGCGTGTCTTTCAAGAAGAAAAACCAAATAAATTTTACATGATTTCAAGAGATATGAACTTCTTTGGTCCAGTTTATTTCACAGCATCATACAGTACATTGTTGTTAGGCATGAAACTGTATAAAATACACTGCTATAGTACTGATAACATTAAAGGAACTACAGCGTCTAGATGGCCTAATTTTCACAATTCAGCTCTCTATAAGTAATTTTTCCCGAAGAAAAAGAATTTGGCAGTCATTTCTCATGAAATGAATCAATTTTGGGGTAATTAGTAAATATCTAATTGTCCTGGGAACGCCCCTTTTAAATCGCCAAAATGTGACGTCATCTAAAGAACGGACTAATGAACTAAATTCTGTAGATGACGCGTCATGATGTAAGCCAATGAATTGTCATTCACATGTCAATCACGCTGCCGATTCCGGACCCTAAATGTGAGTGGGGCGTAAACTGGCTGCTAAGTGAGATTTGGCATCAGAAAACTAGTCTTAAATCACTACTGTGTTTATTTTCATGGATTTTTTTTCGGCAGACCTATGTTTCAAGTCATCAACTAACCCTAGGTCCTTTAAGGTTAAAGTTAAGTGTTAGGTTTATGGTGAGTGTTAGGGTTCCCAGTGTTAGATTTTAGGTAAATGAAGATAACGACTGCTGACACCCTCTAGGGGTGTTTCACAAAGATCCTAAGTTCGACTTAAAAAGTATGGAAAGCCATTCATTTCTTTGAAAAATTGATTTAAAAGTCCTTTTTCAAAGACATGAAATGTTGTTTTAAATCACTAATATTCTTCTATCATCAAGGATATTTCATGTTCTTTATGTAAAATTTATGAAAGTCTAAAATACTTGCATTTTTGCATTTGAATATATGTTATTCCAAGGCTACAAATGGTTTTCCATACTTTTTTAGTTCAACTTGGGATCTTTGTGAAACACCCCCAGCTCACGTAAACAAAAATAACTTGTTGGTTTATGAAAAATGTGAAAGAAGGTTATAAAACCTCCTTCCGAATTCCTGAATGTCTTTCTTTTTAAACATACCATATTTATTTTCTCATTTTCACTTTAAATTGTTTAATTTTGTATATACGTTCTCTTTTTATTCTAGAAAATAATACAACTTTATGAAAAATGCGAAAGAAGGTCCTTATCTTTTTTCCAAAAATCCCGAATTTCTTTTAGAAGTTTTTTTCAGAAAACATCACATTAATTTTGATGAGAGTGATTGGAGTTACTAAACTTGAATATTAGGAAATATGATTAGGAAACGTGGGCAAATAAATAGGGCAACGCCCAAGCTTCTTTGTGCATCTTCCTCTGTTCATTTGTATCATAAGTTCAAAAATATATACACTGTACCATGATATGTATTGACAAATTCATCATTCGTTTTGGAAAGCAACATTCTGTAGTTTAAAATGGAAGCCTATAATTTAAATAGGTAGTCAAAGTTTTATATAAACTAGCCTTTATTTATTAGAAAACATGTCTTATAAATTGTTCATCATAACAAAGTTTTCTTTGCTCATCTCCTGTTTCTGTGTATTATCATAACATATATACCTTGATATATGTATTGACAAATTCATCATTCGTTTTGGAAAGCAACATTGATTCTGTAGTTTAAAATGACAGCCTGTATTATAAGTATTGATAGTTTGGTATAAACTAGCCTTTATTGCGCTTTGTAATGGAACTCCTTATTTGAAGAAGTTAATAACAAAAGGCGCTAAATCCTTTTTTCAACTTTGGAGAAAAGCACGTTTCCTTTTCCAACTGTGTAGGGCTATACACATGCCTCTATATGCATGGGAATATGCCAATGGAACGGTCCCTATTTTGATTTGATTGTGCCTTTTGTCCTCAAATTTGGATTTCTAGATAACTAATTTACATACTTATCTATATAATGATATCTTTAAACTCAATTTTTATGGAAAGTGGATTTAGCGCCTTTTGGAACTTAGCTCACCATCGACCGATTTGTGTATAGCTATATGTATGCGACCATGAGTGCATGTATCCGCATCTTCGTGACGTCACGTTGTTTACCGACACCCCGGCTGGCCTATAACTAAGCACACAAGATTTGGCGGGAATTACCGAGACAAATCGAGAAATATGTTTCCATGGCAACCACAGATATCTTGCATCGTGGTCGTGCGTAAGACGGATTATATTAAGTGTGCCAGTACGTACATGTATATATATATAACGTCGGATAGGAAGGGGGGGGGGGGGGGGGGGAGGCAATTGCCATGGCATCCTATATGTTGATTCACCCCACCCATGTTCCCTTGCTTACCTCCGATGAGGGAAGTACATAATACCATACTAATTTGGGCAATATGCGCGCTGCCCCCCCCCCCCCCCCCCCACCCTCCGTGTTTGGAAGAACCGAACCACCCCCCCCCCCCCAAAAAAAAAACAACAAACAAACAAACAAACAAACAAAACAAAACAAAACCAAAACAAAACAAAACAAAACAAAACAAAAATTAAACAAAATAGATAAAGTTCGAACCTGCACAGTGGTCTTGTACACCACTGGCTTCGTATAATTTTTTATAATTATGCACAGTTAGGCCATATTGGTTCAATTATATTATAATTTTATTTTTTTTATTCGGATTATCAAATTTCAAGAAAATGTATGATAAATAGTTTTTGTATCCAGTTGAGATGCAAAAATTGCAAGTGAATTAAACCTGAATAAAATGTAGTAATCATATTGGAGAAGTAGAAGTAGTAAAAGAAGTAGTAGAATAAGTAGAAGATGAAGTAGATGTGGTAGAATAAGTGTGAAGTAGTAGAAGTATAAGTAGAAGTATAGGAAGAAATGGAAGTACATGTATAAGTATTATACAACAAAAAATAGAGTAGTAGTAGTATAGTAGTAGTAGTAGTAGTAGTAGTAGTAGTAGTAGTAGTAGTAGTAGTAGTAGTAGTAGTAGTAGTAGTAGTAGTAGTAGTAGTAGTAGTAGTAGTAGTAGTAGTAGTAGAAGAAGAATTATAAGAAGTATACAAGAAGTAGATGTGGTAGAAGAAGTAGAATAAGTAGTAGAAGTAGTAGAGAAGGTAATATAATTAGTTGAAGAAATAGAAGAAGAAGTAGATGTAGTAGAATAAGTAGATGTAGTAGAAGAAGTAGAAGTATAGTAGAGAAATAAAAACTGGAAGTATAAGTATTATAAGAAATAGTAGAAGTATAATAAGTAGTAGAAGAAGAAGTTGATGTAGTAGAAGAAGTAGTAGAAGTAAAAGTAGTAGAGGAAGTAGAATTAATTGAAGAAGTAGAAGAAGAAGTTGATGTAGTAGAATAAGTAGATGTCGTAGAAGAAGTAGAAGTATATATAGCCTAGTAGAGGAATACAAACTGGAAGTATAAGTATTAGAAGAAATAGTAGAAGTAGAAGTAGTAGAAGAAGAAGTTGATTTAGAATAAGAAGTAGTAGAAGTAGTAGAGGAAGTAGAATTATTTGAAGAAGAAGTTGATTTAGTAGAAGAAGTAGAAGTAGTAGAAGAAGTAAAAGAAGAAGTTGATGTCGTAGAAAAAGTAGATGTGGTAGAAGAAGTAGAAGAAGAAGTAGTTAAAAAGAAGTAGTAGAAGAAGTTTTTTTAAAGGAGTAGATGTAGTAGTAGAAGAAGTAGAAGACTGGGAGATTTTTATTGTATATAGAGTTTTGTTAGAGGCGAGGCATAGCAAACTAAAGACAATATTCGTTAAAAATGATTATAAATATATAAAACAATATGTAGGTCAAATAGTTGATCTATACACTAATACATAATAGTTGAAGGCAACTTGCATTTGGATTTCAGGGAACCTTTAAGAGGGGAACGTACATTATATTCCACATGTATAACATTGTGTTTTCCTTATTGAATGTCATGCAGAACGCATTGATTGTGAGTACAATGACCGTGTGAGGGTGTACATAATTGTTAAAAATAACTTTAACAAAATACCCGAATTACGTAAGGCCAGGAATGTCGTGCGATAAACTGTCGTATTATTTTCTCCGCTCTAGATAGGTATGATCATAACTACGCAGTGGTATCATTCACCTGTGCGAATCCGCCTGCGGGATATATCCCCCAAATTAACCATGTATATAGTGGCGTCGATGTGGTTTATTTATCTTCTCCCTGTACAACTTTTCCTCTTTTTTCTTTTATTTCCGCGAGGATGTTTTTTTTTTCTTCACCTCTCGTTTTAATTCTCCGTCTTCGTGTCTACTACATTTTTTCTTTTCTTTTTCATCTTTTTGTTTCCCATTATTGTTGCTGACGTCTTTTCGCACAATTTGTGCGTGCGATGACGCAAATTAATAAAGCTCGAGCAATTCGAGGAGAATATAGTGCAGTATCGAAGCAGCTGAGGGGGGAATACGAGGTGCAAATTACCCCCTCCCCGGCTCGACCTCCACTACTTACAACCGACCCCCCCCCCCCCTATTTTGTCTTAGATTTACACAACTACACCCCCTTGATATAAACCGCGATGCAACGGAATGAAGTTCAAAGACCATGATTATAAACACCAGCGATCGAATATAAACCGTATGACAGAGGGAAGGAAAACGGGAGAGGGAGAGAGCAAACGAGAAAGGGAATGGTAAGAACGGAAGGAAAAGAACATGAGGGAAGAGAGAAGAGGAGAAGAGAAATAAGAGAAGAGAAGAGAAGAGAAGAGAAGAGAAGAGAAGAGAAGAGAAGAGAAGAGAAGAGAGAGAAGAGAAGAGAAGAGAAGAGAAGAGAAGAGAAGAGAAGAGAAGAGAAGAGAAGAGAGAAAAGAGGAGAGGAGAGGAGAGGAGAGGAGAGGAGAGGAGAGGAGAGGAGAGGAGAGGAGAGGAGAGGAGAGGAGAAGAGAAGAGAAGAGAAGAGAAGAGAAGAGAAGAGAAGAGAAGAGAAGAGAAGAGAAGAGAAGAGAAGAGAAGAGAAGAGAAGAGAAGAGAAGAGAAGGGAAGGGAAGGGAAGGAAGGGAAGGGAAGGGAGGAGAGGAGAGGAGAGGAGAGGAGAGGAGAGGAGGGAAGGGAAGGGAAGGGAAGAGAGGAGAGGAGAGGAGAGGAGAGGAGAGGAGAGGAGAGGAGAGGAGAGAAGGGAAGGAAGGGAAGAGAGGAGAGGAGAGGAGAGGAGAGGAGAGGAGAGGAGAGGAGAGGAGAGGAGAGGAGAGGAGAGGAGAGGAGAGGAGAGAAGAGAAGAGAAGAGAAGAGAAGAGAAGGGAAGGGAAGGGAAGGGAAGAGAAGAGAAGAGAAGAGAAGAGAAGAGAAGAGAAGAGAAGAGAAGAGAGAGAAGAGAAGGACGAGAGGATACGCGAGTAATATCTAAAGTGAACTTTACAAACTTCATAAGATATGTCCAAAAAGGTATTTTAGACTTCGATGATATATTATCATTATCATCGTATAAAGACACCTCTGAATAAAGTAATGTGTGAAAGTTTCATTCGATCGTTTGCGCGAAGTATCCGAATTCATATTACTTTCAACTACAATCGAGACGCGTTCCGGAACGCTTTTCAATCCAATTTAAAGGGATATTTGAGTTTTGGTCAAATCATCAACTACTTTTTAAAACCTATCTGATTTTTTCAAAGTAGTCTTCGAGCATTTTTTGAATTTTTTCTAAAAAGTCTAAATATCGCCCGGTGATTGCCGGACGGGTGAAGAACATTTTGAATACAAATATATTTATGGATATTTCAGCCGTTTCTGAACCGATTTTGATCAAATAAAGTTTATTCTGTCATTAAAATTGTATGTTCTTTCGAATTTGACAGTCACTTTTTCATTATCTCACAAAGAAATATCGGGGGCACTTCGGGAAATACCAATACTCAACACTACCTTTAAAACATCTCAGAAGCTGCAAGAAGTAGAACTTGTAGAAAGGAAATTAAACAACTGATATTGGAAGGTAAGATTTTGTTCAGAATCATTTTGATCGTAATGGAAAACATGTTTTTATTAAACATGCAATTCATGCATTATTCTCATCAAAACAACCCAATTTAAAGGTGGCGATATGATTTAAAGTAACATTGTCGGATTCATCAAAAACTTACTTGGAACTCTAGCGGTTCTATCATACCGTATTGTGTTCGTATAACCAATAGAAGTATGAGGGTTTCTTTCTTTTTGTTTTGAATTTCTCTTTCGTTACAAAGATATTAACGATTGAAGTGATCGAATTGTTTAATTATCCACTGGAAAGTTATAGCTGTGTACAAAGTCAGTGCAATGAGTCTGCGAATATCACTTTGCAGTTTCGCTCATTACTCGGGCATTTCACATCCAATTAAAGTGAAATTTCACACAAATCAGATCACAAAAAATACACATTATTTTGAGCAAACATTCATTCCTTTTTGCATGCACAGGTCAACAAGGTAGATAGATCCCTTTAAAATGGAAAGGGCATTTATTCATGGTGCAAGGCCGTCGGAAGCTGCAAGATGTAGAGCTTGTAGAAAGGAAATTAAAGGTAGTTCAGATTCGTCAAATGAGATGCGCGGCGCCATCTTGCATACGCGTTGCGCACGGTGCGTAATGCACGTTAGCTCAGTGTCATGCGGTGCGCGCAAACTAACCCAGTTCAAAATGGCGACCCGCTATGTATCATCCCCACGCTTGATGCCCTTTAATATACAACTTAGATTGGATGGTAAGATTTGTTCACAATCATTTTAATCATAATTTTAAAAAGCATGCATGTTGTTCACATGTAATTCCTTTCTCATTTTAAAAGAATAAATCAATTTATAGGTGGCAGTATATATGAATTAAAGGGTACGAAATAGTAGGCCTATCCTTATAAATAAAAGTAGTTTTAGTATTCCATTCCACTAAAAAGTTCACAAAATGTGTTTTACAAAAACAAATTATACAATTTTCCGTGATGCTATTGTCTCAAAACGTCACGTGAATATAATTGGCGCATGCACTCCCAGACGTTTGGCGCGTACTGAACCATGAGACCATAATGGTTCCGTATAAGTGGTGGTAATTAATTGCATTGTTTATGAATTACACAACCCTTTGCAAAATGGTGGGTATCTATTTGATATCACACTACGGTACCAAAACATATAATTATGTTTTGTTCTTTGCCTGGTGGTCCCCTTTAATGCAAAGCCGGTATAAACTACAATGAGTAGCCTACAGCTTGTAGAAAGGCAATTAAAGGGGTAGTTTAGTTTTGGTAGAGAGGGCGCTGCACATCACAATTTTTTTGAGAGGTAATGAAAAACTGAGTGTCGAATTTGAGAGAACATTGATTGATTGATTGATTAATTTTATTTCAAATTCAGTAAAAAACATATAAACACATTTACAAAGTACATATACAAAAATAAAACATTTAAAATATGTAAAGCAATGTAATAGCAAAGATACTAATTGTGGGAAAGTGAAATAGGGTGTATCAGTAAAAGCC
>JBAMJV010008807.1:0-26699 GCA_037951105.1 Echinarachnius parma
ACAACATGCCTTCCCCGCCTCTTGCGGCAGCTGCGCCTGTCAATCTCACCCCGACGCAGCCGTCACACCACCCCGCCGAGCCCCGCGCCTGCAAGACGCCGACCACGTCCAGTTCTACTCCTTGCAGCCCGCGCCTCCCGCTGCTGCGGCGCAACCGCGGCGGACGCCCGGCCTTGTCCTTGCCGAACCTCAACCTCAAGTGCATGAACTCGACGAATACTAATAACGGTATTTCGCCAGCCACCGAAGACTACAAAGCGACGATGAAGAAATCATCAGGTTCCAAAACGCCTTCGCACTCTCTTCATTCGGGCGGCCGTTCATCCAACTCGCACCAACACACGCAACACCAGCGCTCCAGTTCCACCCCCACTGGCGGCTTAGCGCAAGATTCCAACGGCCCCGTTCGGCTCCTACCGCACCTCTACATCGGTAGCAACTACCACGCATCGCGGCAGTCCGTGCTCGAAGACCACGGGATCACGGCCGTGCTCAATGTTTCCAGATTGCCCAACTACTTCCCGACATCGTTCAGATACATGCAGATCCCAGTCGATGACAACACAGATGCGGACCTCCTGCCATGGTTCGAAGAATCCACCGATTTCATTGGTGAGTTTGGCCCTTAGGACTGTTTGCTTTTGCTATGTCAAATTGTAGGTGTAGGTTATTATAAATATAATACATTTACAAAAAATAGACAGTCTACCACTAAACCAGTCAACTTAATTCTAATTCAACATTCAAGACTACTCCATTCAATAATGTTGCCTCATTATGATTATAATAATAATAATAATAATAGACATTTATATGGCGCAAATTGCAAAAGAGCCTCTAAGCGCTACAAATAGCTAATAATGAAATACTGCTCATTGTCTACCCCAAAAAGTTAATAAATAATGATGTAAGCATTGTATTTTTTCCAGAAATGTGTCAAATGCATTAAACTTTTTGGGGGATGAAGCAAGAACTAAGGAATTAAGTATATTCTATTAAATCATTGATTTGAAACTTGTAAAACTATACTGTCATTTGCAATCCCTCTTTTTAAATGTGTCGACTATCTGAAACAATGTGAGACTTGTTTTTTATTTGATTGTTATAGTAACACCTTTCCCTTCTTTTATTCATTCTTTTCAATAACAGAGTCAGTCGAGCGCAGAAATGGAAGGGTCCTGGTGCACTGTCACGCTGGGATCAGTCGCTCAGCAACCATCTGTCTTGCCTACCTGATGAAGGTGCGGGGGATCCGGCTGGAGGAGGCCTTTGAAATCGTCCGCAGCGAGCGAACCATCATCTCACCCAACCTGTCCTTCATGATCCAGCTGCTGCGCTTTCAGGACGATCTGGCGAGCAGCCGCAAGGAGAACGTGGCTGCAAACTCTCCTTGCAATCACAACCACAACGGGGTGAGCTCCTTCTTCAACGGCAGCACCAACCACAGCTCATCCAGGGCATCAAAGTATCATCATCATCTATCTCCCTCGTTTGCGGAGTCCAAGTCGACCACCATGTCTGCGTTATCAAGTCCGCTGCTTCTTTCAGAAAATGGTACAACGACGACGCGACAGCTCTGCCTTGGCAATTCAGCGCTGTTGATGAAGAGAATGTCCAGGAGTGTATCGCTGCCACTTCCGCTGCAACTTCCCATCTCACACTCCAAAAGCCAGTGCTCCAGCCCGGCGAGCAGAAAGACAAGTCTGGCCTTCGATTTCAATCTGTCCGTTCTGCCCAAGTCTTGCTCCATGGAGTGTCCAGATTTGAGTCCAACCCCGAGTCCCATGTTCTCCCCTATGTGACCATGAAGCCTTTTCTAAATACATAGAGACTCTGCGACCTGCCTTTCCTCTGAATGTGATGGAGAAATAGTATGGACTTTATTCCTACAGCGAAGACTTGTCTTTCCCGGCATGTAAGAACATGGGAAAAGGATCTTTTATTTACTCAATCAAGACTCAAAAGTCAAAAGAGACTGTGTAGCAGATTTATTATATCTACATGTACCTTTGTTTGATGCCAAAAGGTTGAAGTTGATCTTGCCTTATTTACATTTTATATGAAAGACTGACTTTGCACATGAATAGAACTTGTGGATTATATTTCCAGGAAAATGTTTAATTATAATTTGTTAAATCATACAGTTTACCTTCAACTCTTTTTTGGAAATAATTTGTTTTTGTTTTGTTTGTGGTAAAAGATAAAAGTTATGTAAAAGTAACGACGTTTGTTTACACTACTGTGGTTAATTTGTCCACATGGGCCACATTCAAGAATTCTGGTTTATCTCATCTTTTCTTTGTTTTTCATTTTTACTTTAGCAAGGTACTTGAGGTTATGAAAATGAACAAGGTAAAGTTTTTCTTATGTTTAACAAGTCATTTTATATTTGTTGTTTTCACGGGGAAATATTGTGGTTGATTTTCCTCCATATGTGTCTATGAGACATTTTGTATTATTCTTAGAGGTAAGAAAATTAATCTTAGACAAACATTTTTGTTCAAACACAGGTCAAATTGAAGTAATTTTGTTTTTCATAATGATCACAAAATATTTTGTTTGTTTGACTCCCACGTTAAAGACTTGATTAATCTTTATTTGACTGTTCAAGGTTCTTGTAGGTATTGATATGAACGTGGGTCAAGTGTTTGTTTCGTTATACAAAGAATCATTCATTTGTAAGAGCTCGTTTGTAAGGTATTATTCGTATGATTAATTGGTTTGTTTACAACTTAACATTCAAGCTTTTAGACTGCCGTCCAGTCATCCACGCATATGACACGTGATGATTATTGACATGTACATGAAAGTTACGCCCTTTCTGAAAATAAAAAATGGAATCGTGACATTCTAGATTATGGTGATTCTGTGATAATACATAGAACAAATAGGATAGTGAGGTTAGTTGCTAATTATACTCATATGAACAGTGGCTTAAATAAAATTGCAATAACAATTTGTCCATACATTGTAGATGCAGACATGCAAGAACATTTGTATTGAACTGTTTTTCACACACAACAAATATTTTTGTACTTTGTTTACACTTTGTGATACACCCGATATTAGTGTTTGATCATGATACTGTAATTCATTTTGAAAACGAAAAAGTGTGCTTCTGTATTCACGAAACGATGACAATAGCAAGTTGAGAATCGTATGCAAATATAAATTGTTGGTGCTTTTAATGAGATCTGTATTAGTTATTTTGATGCTTGGTAGCGTCGTCTTGCCCCCCAGAGAGCTGTGCAATATTTATTTTACCCCATGAGTTCTTTTATTCTCATTTCTGTTTTTGTATGAATCAATATCTCTTTTATGTCGAGTTACTCGAGTTAGACGTTACACGCACTTTATATTTTTATGTTTGACTTTGTTGAGAGGTTTATTTTATTTTGACATGCTGAAAGCGTGGAATAAAAACAGTTTGGATACTTTTTTATGGGAAAACGTGTTCGATCGTTGAAGCTATTTTTGTAATTTTCTTTGTAAAACATGTTTGACTTTATAGTTTATTATTGTTTGCCATCTGATGAGAGGCTTGTTTGTATTTTACGTTTGTGTAAATGAAAGAGTAATTTGAAGAGTTGATCTGAATAAATATAATTATATTGAATCATGGAAAATGAAATTTAAAATGACTCTTTGTGTTGTTTGTTTATAGATTCATCGCGTGGTGACAATGTGTGTATGTGTGTGTGTTGAGGGTGAGGCTGGAAGAGGGATGTGATCCGTAATAAAGGCTGGTGGGCAGGGGTGGGGGTGGGGGTGGGGTTCCCCCCGGGTGGGGGACGGAGGGTTTGGTTTAGTTTTTAGAGCGCAGTACACTTCAGACATTAAAAAAACGTTTCACGATGTTACTTAATTGGAAATGGATGAATAGTGATAACATTGACTAGAGAAATGCAATCCAGAATAAGGCCGAATGGGACAGAAAATATATCAACATTCTACGATGAAACGACATTAATTTTGTTTAAAGGGATCTAGTAACATTTTTAAAATCCTCAAAACCAGATTGCTCAAAATTTACTTGGCACTCTATAAGCGGACCTCATTGTATTCGTATTACCAATAGAAGCAGGGAACAGTTTTCGGTTTTCCAAATTTCTCTTCCGTTATAAATTTATGTATGATTGCAGTGTTTAGATTCATAATTATCTACTGGATAATTATAACTGTTTTCAAAGTCAGTGCACTGAGTTAGTGAAAAACTCTTTGCATTTTGGCTCATTACTCGGCCATGACATTTTATCAACCATATGCCAATGTTTGCACATGTCAACAGAGTTACCTGAACCCTTTAAAGGGATTTAGTAACACTGTCCCGATCCTCAAAATTTACTTGGAACTCTAGTGGTTTATAACTTTATATTCATATAAACAATAAAAGCACGGGATAGTTGGTTTCGGTCTGTCAAATTTCCATTTCGTTCAAAAGTTATTTACGATTGAAGTGTTCAGATGTTAAACTGTCTACTGGATAATTTAAGCCGTGTTACAAAGTAAGTGCAGGGAGTTAGTGAATATCACATTTATCACATTTCTCGGCCAAAAAACATGACATTTTCACACATTACTTTGTCGACATAATTATCAGATCACACCAACACACATTTTATTAATCACTCATCACTTTTGCACTTGTCAACAAAGTTACTAGATCCATTTAAAGACTCCAAATATGTTTTTGATTCACTCACAGGTCCGTTTCTGACATTCTCATAGTTACGATACATTGACGCCTATGAGGTTTATTCTCCCATCCTATATACTGAATGGCCCGTATTCACAAAGGAGGTTTGTACAAACCATGGTTCAAACTGTGGTTTACATCTATGGAATGCCAATTGTAAACTGATGGAGAGCGAATGTGTATATAACATCAACATTGTTAACAAGTAAGGAATTTACATTCTCTCTCCATCAGTTTACAATTGGCATTCCATAGATGTAAACCATGGTTTAAACCATGGTTTGTACAAACCTCCTTTGTGAATACGGGCCATATGTCTCACACCAACACCAATATTCCTTACTTCAGTGTGAGCACCATAGATGATGCAAGAGTCGTTGAACTACAATACATTTCACATTAATTTACCTTTTAAAATGCTTTTTGTAATCATAATTTCAAAAGTTTTTTTACTCGTTTTAGTGCGCTGCATATAATTTTGAAAACAATTACAAAACATTACATAATACTGCAGCACAAAAATAGCTGATGATCCCGAGGTTCAATGTTCAATGTTTAGTATACAGGCCATCGATATAAAAACATTACATAATAATACTGCACAAAAATAGCTGATGATCCCGAGGTTCAATGTTCAATGTTTAGTATACAGGCCCATCGATATAAAAACATTACATATAATACTGCACAAAAATAGCTGATGATCCCGAGGTGATATAGTGCCAACAAATAGGTACACTAGGACATCGATATAAAAATACAGGCACTGAAGCATATTATAGACTGTGAAATAACCAACCTTTGAGCAGTTAACAAACATGATCATACGTCACGGTTCTATTGTGTGTGTGTAAATATTATTAGACTTTGCACAGGACCCATGTAAAGTACAGTCCCGGTGATTGTAGCATTGTTATAACATGTAAACATTAAAAACGTAACCCAAAATAGATTATGGATAAAAAATCAACAAGCCGTTTAAACCTTTGCCACATTAGATTTTTTTTTTTTTCTCGTTTTTTTCGGGGGGGGGGGGGGGGCACGTGAATGTTTGGGGTACACATTTTATGTTTTTCTTTATTTTTCCACAGAATTTATGTGCTCCTTATATTTGTTTTCGATTTGTTGGCGCATGATTTGGGGCACGTGTCCCGCCCCCGTGCCCCCCGCCCCCCGCCCCCCCCCCCCCCCCCCCCCCCCCCCCCCTCGTATACCTACGCCACTGGATGGATGTCGCGTACTCATGCATGACATAATTATGAAACAATCAATCAGTCTTTGATATTCAAACAAAACTCACGATCATGACGATTACTTCGTCACGAATCTATTGATTAAAGAAAATAAACTTTGATCCAGACCTGAGAGTCATCTAGCTCCAAATAAATATTGCGTGTATCAAATCTGAGTTTGACACCAATTATTCGCCATATTTTCATAGAGATCTGAGTTTGAATATTACAATACTGATGAGCCTATTGCTTATGTGATATATTAGTTTTTAGTATAGGTAGTAGTGACCTAATTATGAAACAATCACTCAATCAGTTTTTGATATTCAAACAAAACTCACGATCATGACGATTACTTCGTCACGAATCTATTGATTAAAGAAAATAAACTTTGATCCAGACCTGAGAGTCATCTAGCTCCAAATAAATCCTGCGTGTATAAAATCTGAGTTTAATTATGAAGGTTGAATACGACTCATGGCTTGTCAGACACCAATTATTCGCCATTTTTTTCATAGAGATCTGAGTTTGAATAATATAACAATACTGATGAGCCTATTGCTTATGTGATATATTAGTTTTTAGTATAGGTAGTATAGTGACCCAAACTCACTTCGAACTTTCTAGCATTTCTCAGCATGTACTTTGTCGTTTGGCTCATGGTAACACTAACAAGTCATAATTCAAATGTTTCCCTTTAAGTATTAGATATTTATGACTGAATGAAAAGCATTCTAAGAAAGCTTCTTTTAATATAGTCAAAGTCAGTGGGCAGTGTAAGTATATTGGTGATGAAGGTTGACATAAATTATCCCTTTTTTCACAAGGTAATCTTTTTTTTATATTTATATTCAACTATATCACACATCAGTCTGAAGAACAATAATATTGATGATTGTAGTCCCAAATATCACTTTTGGAAAAAAAAATCATAATTATGAAGTACTGTTAATGAATCACTCTGTCGAAAAAGGAATACATTTTGTAAAACGCCCTTCCTGTATTAAAAAAAAAATTTGTTTATAGGCCAAATCAATATATATATTTCCCGTATAATTATACGGCATATTAAGTAAGGAACAAGTTGGTTTCCTTTCATATTTCATAAAAAAAGTATGTAATTTAGATAATAATCATGTTAAATGCATCCTTTCCTATCATAATTATGATTGTTCACATTTTGCAACGTCAAAAAAAGATCGATATATATAATTACAAAAAGGAATACTACATACTTCCACTGTATTATTGAATGTATTATTTTCAAACTGTATGTATCATCATATCGACCTAAAGGCGGTAAGTAACAAGCCAAAATTAGCTCCTTATGTGCGAAGTCTTCTCTCAATATGTACCGACTAAACCCCTATAGGAAGGAACTAGCTATTACACTCGTAAGTCATTATCGGCTGTCAGGTTCACTTTCTAGAATCAAATTGAACAAATCCTCACAGAGTCTTCCTTTTCCTCTGCCGTCCATTAGGGGAGCTTCCTCTTCATCATACTCACGATGACACACGACCATCACTCTCTTTTTGTACCCTTTGCCGTTGAAGCAAACTTCCCGCCAAAACTTTCGACAACGTTAATGAATCCCATTTCCCGCCATTTTCTTGTTTTACGCGCGCAAGAGCCATTTTTTGTTTACTATTATTCGATGTTTGAGATCTAGTATTTGATAAACCAAAAATCGATGGGTTTGCAATAGAGGCAACGTTAATGAATTCCATTCGACATCATTTTCTTGTTTTATGCGCTCGAAAGTCTAATTTCTTTTTACATAATACGGTACTCGATGAATCCATTGAGAATGAATGAAGAGGTTGCCATTTGAATTCACAAACTTTTTAAAAGATATGTAACAATGTTAACTCTTCAAACACCCTCCTACAGCAATTATAACATTATTGTCGTGTCAAACAAAATGAATGTTGGAGGGGAGGGGGTAAGAATGTTGTGGCGCCGATTCTTGTTTGTTTTCTATGTCTCCTATAAGAGGATATAATAGAAACAAATATATACAAATACTATAATGTCCTTGCATAATCACCATAATTAAGCCGCTGTCTTTTTGTGAGTCTTATAGAAAAAAAATACCGGATAAGTTCGATTAGATATGAACATCCATAAAACAAAAATAGAAGACGAAAGAGAGGTACTATGATTTCAATTACGATTTTTTAATAACAAATTTGGCAACGATCATGATAATGGATTACTCATGAATGGCCCCCGATATGCTGCCTGTTCAATCAATTGATGCTGTTGCTGTTACATCTTGGGATTCTGACTCATAAATTGAAGCATATTACATTTTATTATATAAATAAAACGGAAGTCTATATGCGATATTTACATCACACCGACATTTTTTTCGGTGTTGGTTGGGGGGGGGGGGGGGGGGGGGGACTTCAAATTCTATCTGATGTCACTGGACCTACACGTTGGCATGATAATACTCCATGTTAATAGCGCAATTGCAGGCCTCTGGCTTTTCAGAGAATATTTATTAGGCTTTATATGTCTTCAATTGATTCTAAGTTATGTTTACGTATAATGTTCGTGAAAACGTGACGGGTGCTTTTTAAAATGCCAATTAAAGACAAATACAAGTATTGGGAAAGTTACCGAAAACATCTATATTGGCCAAACTAATTGATCAATATTGTTTAATTAGTATTTTTTTAAAGGGCTTGTGTGGTAAAAATCCGAACCTTATATAGTAACGTTAAATTAATGCAGATATATCAGAGGAACTTCAATGCACGCCGTCAGCACGCCGGTGAGATTTGGCCTAAATTCACAGCCCGTTCGCCCACCTCCGCTGGGCTGTGAGAAAGGTCGACAAGCCGTGCATATGCGCTTGCACACATTTTGCATGCAACGTACGTATCCGCTACAATTGCATCTCGGGTCAAAGACTCTAACTTTTTATTGCTCAAATAGTCAGTTTCAAAGCAGTTTTTGTCCAAATCTGTACATTAACAGATAAGATAGTTATGATAATGTATTCCTTCACATGGTAGGTGATGAAAAGCATATTTTCATTTTTTGTGTGTGGGCGTTTCCCAATACCGCATTGTTATTTGGCTTTAAAATCGGGGTTTGAATCGTGTTTTCTCATGTTTGTGTTTTACAATCATGCGTATATATTTAGAGCAGATGTTTCAAGATTTCTTTGGCATCTCTTATAATTACCGTATACTGAAGTATAGAGGCATGTTGAGTGCAGTAGGATATTATGTAACCGACATGAACAAGGATTCGTTGCTATAGAAACAGTGACGCCCGATCCAGTCAATTACATGAATTTCCACGTAAAATTCAAGGCATGCATCTCCTTAATCACGCACACATTCATGCCACTCACTCTTTAAAAATGAATGTTACAAACAATATCGTTATGTAGGCAATCAAAGACGCACATCCCTCTCATTTCAGGGGGCTGAGGCCTTTCGCCCGAATCATATACTTCGTACCTCAATTCGATTGCCCCAAAATGCCACGATTTTGCCCAAAGTACAGATTTTTACGGGACATGAGAATGGTTTGCCCGAATATGAAGCATTTTTGTCTGAATACAGGATTCTGTCAATGACAATATTGGGGAGGGATAGAGGGCGGTCTGCAGCCCCTTATGTCCACCTCAGGGGGCTAATGGAGATTATAAGATAACAATTTATCTTAATTATCAACTGAGACTTATAATACATAATTTATGAAGACAATATCATACAAATTATTTCATTGAATAACCATGTCATATGGTAATGCATGAAACGGGTACCTCGTTACTTAGTATTATCATACAAAAATGCTTACGAAAGAAATCATGATGGCAGAATAATGCAGAATCAGCTAATTATTATATTACGATTACGTAATCCACATGAACGAGAATCCGTTGCCATGGAACCAATGACGCCTGATTCTGTCGTTAATGTTTCCACGTAGCATGACGTATTGTTACATGGCATCTTCTTCACCACTATAGCTTCTCATCCATCCGTCTTTAAAAACCTCGATAATTAATCCAAAACTGGTAATTAAACTGTTTTGCCATTAAAGAAATGTTTTTTGTTGTTGCTCCGGTAGGTTAATTTAGTAGTGCTGGACAGTAAAACATATTTGTGTTTTCCACAATAATATTTGTGGGAGACCAAGTTTTGATGATACCGAACTGAACATCATTTTACTACTGTTAGGGTTGCACAGCTTTCGCACCTTTTTTCAAATGTACTTCTTGGTATTTACTATAAGTATAATACAAAATCAAATAACCAGAATTCAACTTGCCAATGTTACGTATACATGCAGGTTACCAGGTTACATAGAAAATGCAAATTGAACATTGTTATCAAAATGCAGTCAAATTATCATGTTGTGAGTACATGAATGTTTTTTGTTTGTTTCAAATAGAGAACCGCAAAATAATTTAAACAGGATAATAATTGTGATTATTTAAACTCAATACGCAAATATAGCCGCTTGATTAATTTTGTGTCATAAACATATACCATCTGGTTAAAAACGAACAATATTACTTTCTATAACCATACGTAATAGTTATGCACTAATGTTCATAATCATTCACATTGTTCTTTATAAGGCATTTCTTCAGGTATGGGGAATTCCACACAGTCGAAACGAAAGTATAGCAATGTACATTATTACATACATGCATGACGTCGATATCAGACCATTCGCTTTAATTTGTTGTGGTTTAGAGGGAGATTCCCAAAAATAATGGTTTCGAAATTTGAAAAGATCAGAAAACTGGTTTATTTTTAAGCATAATTTCTAATCATCATATTCTTTTTTTTTTGTAATACTCAGAAACGGTTGAAATATCAACATTATTAAAAATCTGACATCCCGTATTCGTCCCCAAACCCACTATATTATGCAAAATAAATCGGCAATGCGGAATCGCTGTGATCGTTACTCAAATGAGAATCGATAGTCATCATTGACCTAGGTCAGTGATCGTCATCTGGTCTTCCGGTGTAGTTGAATGAGCTATGCTTAGTTTCTGCCTTTTCTAAGTCTGTTCGGCCTATAGCAATTGGTTCCTTATGTAGACTGCGTGGCTCCGCTTGGTTATTTTATCAGAACTCAATATTATATTATCTGTTTAGGGCCCCGTTGCAGAACGAGTTGCAATTAATTACAAGTCAGAACATGTGACTGAATGCGCAAATCTGATTGGTTCAAATTTACATATTTTCTTACTTGCAATTAACTTCAACTTAACAATCGGTCGCAACTCTTTCTGCAACCGGGCCTTTGACAAGACATTATAATGTATTATTACCTTCAACACATAAAAACACAGGTGCATTATAAGCACCATACATGACTGTACATTATAAGCTGTAGCCTAATATTCTATTATCAAGCTGATGTCCTCAATTAGATCCTATCTAAAATGGAAAGGTAATGCGTGAATAAAAAATGACAACCAAAATTAGAATTGCCTGTCTTGTGTAGGTCAAATAGCTACGCGTTGCGTCGTTTTCTTTCTGAACTTCAAACGATATCTAGAGATGATGACATTGATGTATGCAAATCATAACCTTTGAAGTAAAGCGCAAAATATTCGTTCAATCTGAGTGTTAGCCTATACACCTGACCAACCTGTCTCATGAATAGCGTATCGTTCGCAATGTAAATAAATAACAGTCAAGATGATAATAAAAACACCTGAACAATGTATACCAGTGACGTCACTATATATCACCTTATTTGGGCGGTGATCCACGCTGCACATTGATCATTACGTCACCTGCGGCGAACGAGATTGGTCAATCTGAATTTACTTTGGGTAAAATGTAAACAAAAGACATGTTATAAGTTGAGTGTATACATAATTTGAATGACACTGCGTATACAGTGTATAGCAAGAGCTTACTAATGGGGTGGTGGGGGAGGGGGGGGGGGGGACACGCCACCTATATTGGGTGCCAACAATATATTCCCCTATGAGGCAGAGCTAATACTGACGGCGCGGTAGTAAACCTTAGATTTGGTCAAAGTGAAGTGAAATCATAAAACGACTATAATGCAATTAGGCAAATAAAAACTAGGGGTAGAGACTATTATAGCGAATGGAGATATGTTTAGTACAAGAGAAGATAGAAAGATGAATAACGGTGATGATGACCGTCGCTGCATGGAGTGGTTTCAATAAACCTACTTCCGTCGAAAGCAGTGATTCACGGGATTTGAAAGCGATGGCTGACAAATAATGAAGTGGAAACACTTGCGTTTACATCCGTTCGGAAATTCAGCGCATCAAAAAATAAGATGGAACAGGAATTAAAGAGAATGTGTACATGCAGTTATTTTTGTTCATGTACAGACGGACGTTGCCCTAAAACTGCATGAGTAAAATGTAGTTGCGAATAGTGGAACATTCTAAAAATTATCAAATATATTTATGATATATTAATAATTGTACTTTGTATACGTACACACAACCTCACATACGCACGCACACACACACACACACACACACACACACACACACACACGCACACGCACACGCACACGCACACGCACACACACACATACTCGGACACACACACACACACATACACACACGCACATGCACACACAAACACACACACAGTCAATCAAACAAGTAACATACACGAGACATGAAAATTAAGAATCGGTATACTCCATATTACCTTTAAATTATTGTATAGATGTCACAATAAAATTCCCGACCATAAATAATCGTCGATGCCTCTCCATAAACGATGATAAAATATACGTTCCTTTCCCATGATTTTGACATTAATAGTTTTTGATTTCATGATGTCAATTACAGTTATAATACAAACGTATTATAACAACATCGAATTCTTAGTTATTTTTGGTACGATTTATTGCAAATTGCCTTAAATCTGAATCTAAAATTAATGTGGTGTAATGTCTTGTAGATTGTTATTATGTGCGCATAAAATGACAGATCAATAACATTGCTATATATGCACAGCAATCTTGTTGCAAGCAGCAGGTTATTCTTAACATAAACAACACCTTTAAATGAATGCAGCCCCGGAAGTTTTGAAAATGGCCATATTTGGACAAGCCTTGTCATTCGGGCCAGAGCCATATAATAGTCTATATGCGGCTCTGATTCGGGCAAATTAATGTCATATTAGGGCAAACTTATATTATATTCATGACATTCAGGCAAAGTCATGTAATTGTAGGGCAATATAACGTAATGTTCAGGCAAAACCATCTCATATTCGGGCAAAATTGTGCCATTTTTAATTTAATTTTATTTTATTATTTTTTTTTATTATTAAATTTTTTTTTTTGGGGGGGGGGGGGGGTCGTGATCGGACTGATTGGGGACACGCGAATTATTGGAGCCTCTCCACTTTATGTATTTCTTTATGTAAAGGATTCTCCTAGTATGTTTTTTCGTTTTTTACATTTATTATTATTCTTTTTTTTTTCGTCTTTTTTAATATTTTTATTTTTTGTTATTTTTTGTATTTCCTTATTGTATTTTTTAAATATATATTTTTTTTTATTGGGGGTGGGGGGGGGGGGACGTGCTCCTCATGCCCCCGGTGCTACGCCACTTGGAACTGCAAACGTACACCTAATATTATGATCCATATTGCCACAAAGTAAAGACTGACAAGGTGTTTACAACACGTTATCATTATACTCCAAATGAAAAGTATGTCTACTTACTGGTGTTTGAACATGCTGAAAGTTAAATGATGAATGCATTTCATAAATGGCCAAATAAAGAGCGGAAATGTGAAGTGCTATACATGTTGACGCATTGCCAGATAGCTTTGTATCACCCTCACTATATATGTTTTTTTTTCCGAATTTAATAATAGATATTTCAAGAACGAACTGGAAATTTGAAGAAAAAAAATCATATGTGGTTTCATACTTCTATTTATTTAGTTGGTGGAAAACAACCAGACATAAGAGGACCACTTGAGTTGCCTGAAAGTTTGGTCAATTCATTATACTTCGAAAGGATGTGGTAAAAGAAAACATTTTCAAAACACGTATATTCTAATTAATAAGCATAGAGGCCTATTACTAGTTTTATTTTGAAAATAACAAAATATACGTCTGTAATGTTATTCTAGTGCTTCGCAGAGCAAGAATAATAACAGAGTTGTTGATCTCGTTATAATCCCGAAAAAAAACATAAAAATATACTCAAGAAATCACTTGTATAACAACGCCAAGGAAGTGTGCAGTGTTTAAATATAGTTGTAATTTTGAAAAATAATCGTTGAAGTGTTAGGCTGAGCATAATCAAGGTTAGAATAACAATTATATTATTGGCATGGTTCGTCCTACACTGTTAAAACGCTGTGTAAACAAATTCAACAACTTGTTGAACAACGGGATTTGACTATTATGGGTAAAATTAATTTATTGAAAACATATGCATTAACAAAGTTGAATTATGTTTCATCTCTCCTTGTTGTTCCCTTATGGGTTTATATAGAAGTGGAGAAAATATCGTTTGATTTTATATGGGGAGGGAAAGATCGTATACAAAGAAAAATTATGTATCAAAATTATAACTATGGTGGAGTAAAAATTATTGATTTCGAATTATTTGTTAGAACGCAGCGGATAATGTGGGTGAAACGATTATTATATGGAGAAAGAAATTTGGGATGGAAGTTATTTTTTGATTATTGGGATTAGTGGGAGGAAGGCTAATTTTTTTATGTGATTAGGAAATGCAAAAGATGAAGTTTAGTTTGAAGATTCCACCTTATTATTTGGAAATGTTGAAAGCTTGGAATGCGATTGATAATTTAAGGCATGCTAATGGTTGTATGAATCCAATTATTTGTAATAATAGGAACATATGTATTTTTAAAAAAATAAGATGGTATTTGATAAAGAGTTATTAGAACGAGGGATCGTTATGTTGAATCATATTATTGATAATGGACATGTTAAACCCGTTGCATATTTTTTGAACCATGGTATGACAGGTGAGAATTTGCTTACAATAATTGATATATATATATATCATGCGATTCCGAGAGATTGGAAAAATGAGCTAGGTTTGATACAATTTTGTGAGGTAGATTTAATTAATTATAATATAAACTTACATATTTTGGAAAAAACATTAAGTTTTAAGGATGTACCATCAAGAAAAATATATGATTATTCGAGAATTGCAAAAGTCATATGATTTACAAATAAGGGATGGACAAAATAATTATAATTATATAGATAAAGAACTAAGTGAATGTTTTTTTAGACCACGAATAACATTAATGATAGGGAAGCAGAGAGAGTTTCAATTTAAGTTACTGCATGGGGCAATTTATACTAAAGAACATTTATTTAGATTTGGATTTGTTGAAGATAATTTATGTTCGTACTGTAAACAGGAAAAGGAAACATATTCACATATATTTTTGTTTTGTTTAAAAGTAAAATTGATATGGCAAGCTTTGATACAACGTTATGAGTTAGATGAAAGGACTTAAATTGGCGAGATATATTTGTTGGATTGCCGGGTAATTCAAATAGAATACAACATTTTAACACTATAATTTTTATGGTAAAATATATTTTATTTGTATTTAGAAAAGAGGGTGTACTACCAACCATTGATAAAATACAGAAACTCTTATTAGATTATAAGGATCAAGAAGAGAAAATAGCAATTAAAATGGGGAAATTAGGGCTACACTTACACAAATGGGAAATAGTTAAATTATAATAAGATTTAATTTGTAAGGCAGTTTAGAATAAAACGATATTTCTCCCGTGAGCTTGTCACATTTAAAAGTATTGATAATTATGTATTTGTAAATAATCATTTCTAAAGGAATCTGAGCAGATTACCGACCAGGTGTGAGCGAGTGAGTGTGCAGGGGGGGGGGGGGGGGGGGGGGGGGGGTAGGGGGTAGAGGGTGTTTGTTTGTTTGTTTGTTTTTGTTTTTTGCTTTTGTTTTTTCTTCTTCTTTTTATCATAGCTTAAAAACCTCCAATTATCATTATTCGTCTGTAGTTTATAATTATGTGATGTAAGATTTGTAATTGTTTATGTATGCAAGGTAATTATTTATACTTTCTTTCATTAGAATTGTAATTTGTTGTATTCTCTGTTTAAGATGTTCACATTGGACATATTTTGTTTATGTATATTCAATTATAAATGATATTAATTTGGAGGAATAAAAATCACTTTTTAAAAAAAGTGTGTGTGTGCGTGTGTATGTTTGTGTACGTATGAGCATGTGTATGTGTGATTTCCATTTCGCTTCTACAGTCAAAATATATGACTTGTATATCTTATGGACCATACATTTTATGGAAGCATTTTAATCTGTTTAAACACATTTTATAATTTAAATGCTTTAGATTTCTTTATTGATGACTCTTCTTATACTTCTAACTGTTTGACACGCGTATTTTTGTTCACCATTCATAATAACATAATTTGCTTGGAATATTGCCCACTTGCACGAATGATTATATATAGACAAAATAACATGTAAATGTAATCATCATTATATTAATCATGTCATCTTTTAAACTTTGCAGATTCTTATTAACAATTTAACAATGCTGTATACATCTCATATTTTATATTTCTTCTAAAAATGTGAAAGCACACAAACACGTGTTTATGGTGAGAAATTAAATTTTAAAATGTACATGTTACATAAGTTTACCAACCTTGAGACAACACAGCCCATGAAAATAACTTAGGCACGTTGTTTTCAATGTATACCGTTTATGGATACCAAACTCGATATTCAGTCAGATGCTCCGATAAGTTATTTACCAATAGTATATCTTTTATATACCGGTATATAAAGAAATCAGTGCCTAATCTTTTGATCTAGATACAGAATAATTATGTTTCCTAATATAGCTACATACAGGGACGATTTCTAGAGATTATCTGTTTGAATTTTTTTTAAACCCTGACTGTCCCTTTAAAAGTGAACCTTTAAAAGTGAACACGGTGAAAGTCAGATGTTCGGCACGTGTGACGTCCATCGATGCGTTGTGTTAAACCTGTAGGCGGTCATCTATTGACCGGTTGCTATAGTTACGTTCCTCTCCTCCATGACGCTTGGTCGGCTGATCACATTGCCATAGAGAAGCCCTTGCATGTTGTGTATGGAAGGTATCGGCGAATTCTTACTTTCCGATGGATCAATACAAAAACATGCCAAATTTCATTATAACAGACGATGTTTGGTATATGAAAATATTAACGATACATTTTCATAACAATGATAGCCTTTATAATATGGAAGGATTCCAAGGCTGCTACAGTAAGACCCCCCTTTTAGCATAGTATATTAAGCTAGCATGTATAACCGTGGGGTATTAGACTCCCTTTTTAAATTAATTGCCTCACTGATGTTAGAACAAATCGATCAATTATAATTATTATTTTGTTTTTTTCAAATACAAATATTTACTGAAAAGCAATGAATGGTCTACAAAGTATAAATAATACTGCAGTTTAATTCCGTCACTACTAACACATGCAACACAGCCCAAATAAACAAAAAATACATTACTGTCATGTTTTCATCAAAATATGACAAGTGGCTGCACCAACTAAAAATCAAAGATGAATTATCACTGACGCAGATAAATGCCATTATTTTGATTACATCCTTTTTGTGGTGGTGACACTTCTGGAATTAAGACCACATCATTCATTATTATAGTAGGATTGATTTCCAACTGACCATGCGATACTACAAGTACATTCACGGTTGTCTTGAGCATGATCATTAGACGTTGGAATTTCAAAAAGTTTATTCAGCTAGCTGGAATCACGGAAGGGGTATGCTGCGGGTTAATAATTACACCAATTATATACCAGTCTTCAAAAATAACTGTTAGCTCACTGATTACACAATAGTCATTACATACCAAATCTCGGTCACGGTAAATCCCAGACTTTCAACCGCAACACTGACCACGGTCAGTGGTCAGACTTTCGCAATGGCCTGCCAAACCACGGAGATAAGATCGGGTAAGGATTCAGGACACACGATGTTTTTTTGTTTATATTGTTTTTATTTGTCTTTGCGGTTATGCTCAATATTCAACGGTGATTCCTGTTCAAATGGATCTATAGTATAACTTTGTTGACATGTGCACAAACTCAAGAAAGTTTTTTTGTTTGTTAATACCTTGTGTATTTCTGTGAAATCCCATGGTAAATGAATGCCATATGACCGAGTAATGAGCAAAAGTGCAAAGTGATATATCTACGCCATTGCACTGACTTTATACACATTCTAATTTCTCCAGTGGAGAATGTAAAATCCAAACACTTCAATCGTAAATAAATTCGAAAAACCTAAACCTGTCCCATGCTCCTATAAATACAAATACAACAAGGTATGAGAGTACCGCTAGAGTTCCAAGTTTATTTTTAGGATTTGGATAATGTTACTAGATCCCGTCAACAACTTGTTTATTTCATCATCATCATCATCATCATCATCATCATCACAATCAACATCATGTACTTCATGTGGCGCCCTAGAGCGCTATTTCTATACTTATAGTGTAGGGATTAAATCGGCAACGCATTATTGTCGTCAGAGTGTGGAGTTGTTATTACAAATATTGTGTGGACAACTCCCCGTGATATGGCTTCCCTATTAATCATTATTCTCGAGTCTCGAATCTCGATGGTAATTACAAGTTGTTGAGATTTCATTTCAATTATTGCGGAAGTCTGACCGTGATGGGAATTTTGAACGTGGACATTATTAATGGTCAGATGGTTGATAATCAACCACAGGCATAGTCAACTGAAAAGTGAAGAAAAAAAAGTTGGTTTACCTGTAATGAACTAACTGGGCTGAATGTTACATAATAATTTACATTGAATATCCAGCGTGAAACTATATAGGGACTGCATTTGGGGGGGGGGGGGGGGGGCAGGAAGCGGTCGCATCCCGTTATTAGTGTGAACGTGCATATTACTCAATACTTTTTTGAAAGATCATTGTAAAATAATACAATAGAAACGCTACCTTTAACTTCGTATGTTGATAGTGTTCTATTTTGATTAAATTTCATGTTAAAACCTTTTTTTATTATACATTTTGCCCGAAGCAATAAGAAGAAGAACAAAACACATCAGAAATGCACCGGTTTCTCGAGAAACTGTGCATTTGCAAATATAAAATTAATGAGTAATCTATTCGGATCGTGACGAATATAACCGACAGAGAAAGGAAATATGATAATAGTAATCAAGACAATGAAGGGAAATTAATATGGAGACAAAAGGCATATTCTTTTCGCGTGTCCTTTCTTTCAGAGGTATCGCAATTATTTCAGTCGCGTTCATTTCCTTTCGCAGGCATATTCCATTATGAATGGAAGGTTGCGGAGAAATGAGGTCATCGAATGAGGCAGCATGTAAAATCTAATATTAAGATTCACATTCAGTAATTCACTCTCCGAGCGCGCCAGCCTATCACAATGATGCAGATCGAAGAGTGAGAGAGAGAGAAGGAAAGAGATGTATCCGGTCAGATTTGTAATCATCATCATATAATGCAAAATGAAACACTTCATTATTTTTGGAAAACGTATTGACGGATTGATTTAGAGGGCGACGGAAGTGCATTTCCTTTTTATCCAACAACTAAATTTGTATCTCAGGATGTAAAAATGATGTCACTAGAAGTATTATGGTTTGATGTGCGTTTTGTCTTCTTTTTTTCTTCTTCTTCTACTTTTTTTTGTTTGTTTAAGATTTGCATCCATTTTATGTATCTCTGATGTATTTGTTATCATAATGAATTGATTTTATATTGTTTACCTGATAACAATGTTTATTCTTGTATAATCATTGTATACAAACATTATCTTCTTTTTTCTTAAACCGTTGACTTTGATTTAAAGTTTGTAAATAAAGACGTTATCCTTTGAAAAGTCAAAAGAAAGTCTTCTTCTTCTTCTTCTTCTTCTTCTTCTTCTTCTTCTTCTTCTTCTCTTCTTCTTCTTCTTCTTCTTCTTCTTCTTCTTCTTCTTCTCTTCTTCTTCTTCTTCTTCTTCTTCTTCTTCTTCTTCTTCTTCTTCTTCTTCTTCTTCTTCTTCTTCTTCTTCTTCTTCTTCTTCTTCTTCTTCTTCTTCTTCTTCTTCTTCGTCTTCTTACTCTTCATCTTCTTTCTCCTCTTCTGGTTTCTCATTCTTCTTCTCATCCTCTTCTAATATATATTACTGGTAGCGAAGCTGCTGTAATGGATAACAAATATTCTGATGGACATCAGTCGCCGATGCTTTTTTATTTATGGCCATGTATCTAGGGCTACGCCCGGATTAGACTACCTTAGACTTCATCCGGTTCATCTATAATTTTATATCAAAACATTCCTCCTTCATCATGTCAGCGGAAAAGAGAAATTTGAGATTTGACCGGACGGCTATGTCTATATAAAATAAAACGCATGGCACTTTTGTTTGTAAACCATATACAAAAGTATGGCATGGATTCTATTATAGACGTTATAGTTATGTAGCTAGAACGTGCAAATGTTTGTTGGGTGTGGTTGTGTTAATGCATTACTCACATTCAATATTTCACGCAACTAATTAATATGTTCAAAATCCCCCAAAAGGAAATAAAGGTATAAATATGCGAGCAGATATGAGACGATGTCCACATTCACTGGCGTACATCTGTAAGTGATACCTTATTCAGGGGGTGGGGGGGGGGGATCTTTTAATTGACCCTCCCCTGAACAATCTGTATTACGTAAAGATCTACGCCAAAATATGAAGGTGTTCGATTTGACAATAACATGATACTCAAGTATTTCTCAGGAAAGTTGTTAAAGAAATTGAACTTAATCTTTCTCTGACTATTCTCTTCTGGCAGCGGCGTATAGCGTGCTGATGGGTGTGTGTGTGTGTGTGTGTGTGTGTGTGTGGTGTGTGTGTGTGTGTGTGTGTGTGTGTGTGTGTGTGTGTGTGTGTGTGTGTGTGTGTGTGTGTGTGTGTGTGTGTAGGGGGGGGGGGGGTGGCAGACTAATTATTATGGGGCACATTCTTTGTATTTCCTTTCTTTTAAAGGATTTCACCCCTTATGTTTGTTATGTTTTTTTAATTATAATTATTGGGACCAAGTACAGAAACGTGATAGCTACACTTTACTATACTCCCGGTATTTGATGCCCTGCATTTGACATTTCGTTACCCAAGTTTATTGTGTGATATTATATTATCACATGATTACCCTAGCGTCGCACTGACAGGGGTGTCGATCCTGGGGGGGCAGGGGGGGCGGTCGCCCCCCCCAATGAAAATATTGGGGGGGCGAACATATCATTTCGCCCCCCCCAATAATTCCGAAAATGAGGAAGAAAAAAATCGAGTGATATAATGCCAAAGAGGGGAAAGACACATTTATCAATAATTAATCTTCAAAATAGCCGTTTTTTAGTTTGAAAAGGACTGTAAATCTTTTTTTGCCGCGCGCTTCGCGCGCATACAGTTTCTCATATTGCAAGTTTCATTTGGGTTGCGGGAACTCACCTTTTGAAATGTGTTGGGCAGCGTAATTTCTCAAACGCACATCTCAAACAAAGTTTATTAAACCCTCATCTATAGATAGCACACCGTCATAGAAAATGAAATAATCTCGGTCCATATGCGCTGAACGCAAATCAAATTGGAATCTCATTTCCCCTCCACATTTGAAAAGGGTGCAGATTGTCCCCCTCCCTTTATCATTATGTATGTTTGGTTCCATACCTATATACTTCATATTACGTGAAATTTCTGTCTCGGGTGTGCACCAAATCGCACAATTTCACGCCCAAAAATACAAAAGCTCCCTACTGTGGGAGGGGGACACCCCCTCCCACACCCTCCCCCGCTCGGTCGCTTCGCTTCCTCGCAATATGTCTCCCCTACACTTTTGAGAAATTGTTGCCGCCCTTGCTTAGTTTCATGGGAGCCCAATGCCCTAGACTATATCGATGGCTCTATATTATACATGATCACGTGGATCCATGCATCTCATCTCATGCAAGGCTCAGTCTTTTCCTCGCTATGCCCTTTAAAATACGTTTTGAGTAGGTTCACTATTTTATACAATTTTAACACCCATGCTAGGAGCAAATGTCTTAAATCTAAAAGCTTCCGGGGGCTCCGCCCCCTGGACCCCCATTATTGTCCCCAAATGTGGGTGCCCCCCCCAAAGTCAGGTCTTCGAGCCATCAAGACACTTTCAATGAGCGCATAATAAAATGCCAATGTGGGGCTTTTAGCTCTCTCAGTGGTCACTCTGGAAAAAGTTTCAAATTTCGCCCCCCCAATCTCAAAAACGGATCGACACCCCTGTCCACTGATGTCAATGAAAGTTGTGGATAGAGTATTGGCCCACAAAACTCAAAACTAAATTTATATCTGATACATTACCATCGCACCCAGAAGAGACGTTCCTTTTGTGTTTTGACGATAACATCAGTGAGTTCGCCTGTGTTATATACGTACATTACTTATGGACAATACAAACATGAAAAAAAATGAATTTAACCAGTGTGTAGTTAGTCAACTCTGCACAATTAGCGAATAACCTATCCATTATTTCATGCAATATGATACCAGTGGCGTTTATAGCTGACCCATTTAAACGGGCATCATTATGACGTCACAACACCATGCTGTGAGGTCGCCTTACTCGTATAGTACTATTACAACATTGTACAAGTGCAAACATTCTTTACATTCTTCAAAGATCATAACCCACATTCGAGTGATTGATTGCGATACGATTTTACTAAATAGCCGATCTCATTGTTTTACTTTGTCGATATTCATTTTTCATCGAAATATTTACATGGAAAATAGGTTGTTGGTAAATGAATTGACATCAGTTTAATCCATAATACCTAACTTAAAGTGACCCATTAACTTTGTCAAATCAACCAAAATCACTTGGCGCTTTCACACTTCTCTGTACCTTGTTGTTTGGCTTATGGTAACAGATTAATGAGATAGGTTTATAATTTTCAAATATCTCCCTAATTATGGATATATTTATGATTTAGTTTGAAAGCGTCTATAGACGTAGCCAAGAGTATCCGAAATCGGATAGCCCATAGTATCCGAATTCGGATACTTTACACGAACGATTGGGATATAATCAGACAATGATCTTCTCTGTTTACACTAGGTAAACATTTTTTTTTTTTCTAGAACATCTCAAATATCATTCTCAAGAATCTTACAATGAATTGGTATAAAAATTATGATTGAAGTCTCACATATAACTTTTCGGGAAAAATATAAATTTAATGGACAACTTTTATTGTAATACTAATAACGATTGAATGATCATAACGGTCTCATGTATACAAGCAAGTTGTGGAATATAATAATAATATTGAATATTTATAAAGCGCAATATCCACCTAATAAGGTGCTCAAAGCGCTGCTTGCCGCCACTCCCCCACCCCCACTTTTTATCCCCGTTGCCACAGTTCCCCGTCTGATTTCGTCACTGTTTTCCATCGATATATACAAATGTATATCGATGCTGTTTTCCCGTATATACTATGGTGGCTCCTAAGGGACACGCAAACGCAAAGGATTGACGTATATTATATGCAACAATTTTTTCGTCTTTTACGTCAAAGACGTGAAAATAATTTTAAAATACGTATACCTATCATTATCACCGCGCTTGATTATTCCTACAGGGCGACTCAGATCAATGACCCTCATGACTAGTGGATGGATGCACTCCGTGCTGCCTTATCAAACACGTCTTTTATGCCCCTCCTACTTCCCATCAATGTATCCTGTCGGAAGATCGAATAATTTCACGTCCTAACCATCTATCAAAATCCACTCGAAACTGTTTCCGCTTCTAATTAAATACAGCCTGTCAGAATCTATACGAACCCCTTTCACTGATGCTAAACCATGAATATTCTCAACACTACACTACAACAACTTACAGATACTTTAAGAAGAAGAAAAAGAAGAAAAAGGAGAAGCAATCAAACAATAATTCTAGTGACATCATTTTCATATTCTGAGATGAAAAGCCGTTCTTGGATGAAAAGGAAATGCACTTCCGCTTCCCTCAAAATCAACTCGTCATAAATGTTTTCCTAATAATAATGACAAGAATGAAGTGTTTCATTATGACGTTTCATAATCAAATTTAAATGGATAGTTGAGTTGTGGTAAAGAGAGTATACAGTTTTGGTCAATCTGAATTTTAGTACCCAAAACCTGCACCACTACATTACAAACTAATAGTTATAACTCCACCATGCTCGAAAGGAATACAAAATTACAAATGACTAAGTAAAAAGCCTGTTATCATTCAAAAAGAGCCGTTAAAACTCAAGAGGGCGCTCCTCTAAACACTCATCGGTTTCAACCATTTTAAATAAAATATTGTGCATGTGATGTTTTGTTGAAATAGTGATTAGATAGAGAGATACTCAACAACTATTTAACAACCTCTTTTGTAAATTTTTGAAAAGAGGAAGCATTTAAAAATTTTTGTTAACGGCTGGTTCAAAATTATCGAATAATTGTGGGGCCCCACATTTGTATTACAAAATAATGGTCATGTTTTTGGATATTTCAGCCATTTCTGAACCGATTTTGATCAAATAAAGTTCATTCTGTCATTAAAATTGCATGCTCTTTCGATTTGACACCCAGTTTTTCATTATCTCACAAACAAACATTTTGTGTAGCGCCCTCTATACCAAACTCAACTATCCCTTTAAGCTCAGACATGAAACCCCCCGATCCTTCCCCCTCCCCCTCTTTCTCATTCGCTCACTCGGGTTTTTATATCTCCATCATTATAAATTTAGAAGCTCATAGTATACAATTATTACTATTTATACATTATCGTCATATTCCTGAGATGAAAAGTTCTAATAGATGAAAAAAAGAGAAAACAATCATGCCTGCCATATGTATGTACGTCTCCTACTAAACACACTTTCGTATCTCCAGTTTTCCATCAGTCCTATGTTATAATCCTACAAATATGTAAATAACATGTAATTTGTTGACGCTTTCACGATTATAGCGACGTGCCGGTTAAAGAAATAGTTATAAACAATGAACTATGATTATGATTCAACCATGAATCATGGAATCTGACATCGATTTTATACATACATCATAATGTTGGAGGGGTACATTAATTGTCAGTGGTTTAGAAGACACTACAGACAATGATTCGGAGATGAATTCATGCATGAGGAAGAAACATAATTTAGAGTAAAAAGAACAACAACACTGCACACTGCTTAAAGGGGCCCTGCAACCCAAATGCATGTTGACCTCTTTTCATCTGTATTAGTGTACACATTCAATATTTGTAAACGGTTTGACCCAAATATGTTTTGTATATTTTTAAACATTTTATCATTTATTTGTATTCATGCTATTGTGATTAGCCTAATCACAATAGCAATCACACGGTTGATAGAATACCAACTCACACAACTTCAAGTACAATAGCTGTTGCTATGTCAGAAGAAAAGCACTGGTCTAAGCTATTGCATGGAGGATGCAGGGCATGCTTTTGTGTGGATGTTCTTTTTGTACTTTCATCTTTTGTTAATCTCATGGTAGCTGACCAGTGATTGACAAATGATGTCACTGCAGGTCAACAATAGAATTTGCTCTGGAGGGTTTTTTAGGAGGTGGGGCTTAGCAACATGAAGACAAATAAATGATAACATTTTTAAAAATATACAAAACATATTTGGGTCAAACCGTTTACAAATATTGAATGTGTACACTAATACAGATGAACAGAGGTCAACATGCATTTGGGTTGCAGGGCCCCTTTAAAAATACACATACTCATGATAATCCCATTTACTTTCAATTTTAATGTGATTAAGCATGTCAAGAGATCGATTCCCGTCTCCAAATTCAACTCCTTTGAAATAGGCTAAAGACGGAAGCAGTAAAAGCATAGACAACAACAACAACAACAATAATAACATAAACAAAAATATGACCGGAAGTCGCTTTGATCATGTTGATGCTGCTGTTATCATTGTTGTTTTTTTTTTAACCAAAATATACAGCTCACGATGATTACAATGAGTGAGTTTGTAAGCCGAGGTGATAATAGCGTCTTTATCTTTTCTAAATAAATTAGATTGTTTAATCTTCGTGTCGTCTTACATGTTTCATTTGTGTAAGTATTTGCATTAAACTGTTAGAAAAGACTCGTTAGATTGAGGTCAATTGATTATGTTGTTGATTTGATCTGAATCGATCAATCAAATTTAATTTCATTTATCATACCATTGCTCAGTAAATATTGTGCATACCTTTGAACATATGAAATAGGTCTATATAATATGCATGACTAATAGAATAATCAGTGGTGTAGCGTGCCCACGTGCCCCCCCCCCCCACCCCCCCCCCCCCCCCCCCGTAGCTACACCACAACTTGATATTTCGATTTTTCTCCTATGCAATTATTGATCATCTTATAATATCTACTTCCGTTTGCATTTCTGCAGTTCGTCATCTTGTTTATTTTACTACAGTACACAAATAAAGTGGTTCGTTCTGACGTTCACAAATAAGAGATAAAAGATATGAGCTTTTAAAAGAACAATCAACTTAGGCATGATACACCACGTACTCTTGTCGTGCGAGTGTTACTTGGTATCAAGGACAAAACCGCGGGTTAGAAAGTCATGCACTTTAGAAAAAACAACGTTTTGCCAGTTAGAAGG
>JBAMJV010008808.1:0-36391 GCA_037951105.1 Echinarachnius parma
CCTATCCGAGGGACGGAGTGTTTTCCGCGAATCCTTTTCCTGCGAAGGAAACACGGGCGGGGGAGGGCGATAACACACAACGGGAGTTAGCTCGAATTTATTGCGTGATGGAAAACGCATTGTCCGATATCCGATGGTAGGGATCGAACCGGGTACCTCTCGCGTCGGAGCCGCACGCTCTCCCGACTGAGCTAACTCGCCTCCCCATTATGCGTCTTATAACCAGTCGGGACGAATTCCATTGCAAAATGACGAATTAGAATAAGCCAATTTTGAATTAGAATGACCATTGATCGATTAGAATGGTAAATGACTAAATCGAATGTAGCAATTGCAGTTTCCTAACTTCTCGGGACGAAATTGAAGTAAGCATTGATTGAATTTTATTGATGATAGTTTGAAAATGGATGGGAAAACCTATAGTAATTTTGAGCCCACCGAGGTAATAGATTGCCTATATCACTCATCAATATCACGGATTGCGTTCATCTTATAGCAAAATAAGTGAAAATCTCTTCAATATTTCATAAAATCGCTCGTAAATTTTGACATAAAAATCAATCGACATTGATGAAGCCAGTATGAGCCTCCAGAACATAGAATTATGAATAAACAAACCAACCCGTTTATAACTAGAAGGCTCACTTAACGCGCGCAAGTCACGTGTCCAATAGACTTTGTACATGGGCAAGATGGCGGAGTGAAGCGATTTTTGAAGCACCAAAGGAATACCACTAGACGTCATCGCGTAGTGACCTAGAAAGACTTGACCAATCATCATGCTATGAAGTGCGCGTAGACTATCGCGCCTATTTTCCTGCGCACTGTCCTAGATTGTATCACGTTTGAGAACAATGTGATCTATGGTGACGTATGCATATGAACTTGTTTTATTGACCTCGATCTGGTGACGACGCGTATTAACTGCTCTGTGATTGGTTTATGTAATTCCCAAGTATCCCATAATGCAACCTGCAGTGGTATTCCTTTCGATGATCAAAAATCGCGGCACTCTGGCAGAGTGACACCAAAGACGCTTAATGGAAAGACCGACCACTGTACAATTGTCCTGTACAAAGTGAACGGGCAGAGCGCGATGTACAACATTAACACGCACTTTGATACGCAGGCTATTCATTATGACGTCACAATAACAATTTTTACATGGCTGACTAAAAATAACTTCAAGAACACGTGATAAAGTTTGATGACCCTAAATTTGCATATCGCGTACAATTTGCGATGCGCGTACAATAATAAAGAATTAAATAAAGACAGTGCGCGGACTGAGCGCGCGTTAACATTAAAATACGCGAGTAGCCATTGCCATTTTTTCTGTACACAGTAAGATCTTTAAATTTCAAAAATATATTTCTCTTCTTCTTCTTCTTCCAATTTAAGTACAGACCGCCGTTGGCGTATTATCGTACTATATATCGCGCGCTAGGCTCAGCGGAGCCTAACCTGCGCCACCTCCTTCTTGAATATATCTAAGGAGGTGCTACCAACTATCTCTGATGGCAGGGCATTCCACAGCCTAGTTGCATCAGGAAAAAATGACTTTTGGTAGACTTGGTTTCTTGCAGGCAATTCATACTTACGTCTAGCACTGGCTCGGCACTGGATAAATCCACTGCCGAGCCAGTGCTAGACGAAAAAGCCGACCATTCATACTCGGCATCAACAGTGGATAACTGACGCGCAAGTATGAATACAACAGTGGATCGAAAAGCTGTCTAGGACATGACTGGGCATGCGCAATAGTACACTTCTATTGTGACGTAACGATGACTTGCAAATTCTGAACGCGCAATACCGTAGTGCGCATGCGCAACCTTGTGCTAGACGAGTGTCTAGCATCAACAGTGGATCAACAGTGGATCAAAGTTATGCCAGGCTGAGCACAGACTGATGCTAGACATTCCATTCATATCTGCGTCTAGCAGTGGATTTATCCAGTGCTGAGCCAGTGCTAGACGTAAACTGAATTGCCTGTTAGTTTCTTGCGTATTCTCACAGCTATATAGTTTTAAACGTAAAAACGCTATCGACTATAATTTTTAAATATTTTTAACTAAACAAAGACAAAATTAAATAAGTAAAACAATGTGTCCCCCAGGTGTACTCAACTTGGAGATAAGCTGATGTTCAATCGTCATACTAGCCTGAATTTGCCGAGTTTAAGTACGTTCTGATCCTTACTTTTGTTTAAATTAATACTAACAAAGGGAACATTTGTTCTAAAAAAAGCTATCGACTATAATTTTGAAATGTTTTTTCATTAATTAAAATGAACAAGATTGAGTATTGTACCCAAACCTCTGGGTGTACCCAACTTTCTCTTAAATGGACAGGTCCACTTTTACAAAACGTCTGAACAGCTTTCAGTTGACGGATGGGGATCAATGTAACACGCAAAAAAAAATCAGAGCGAACAGCCCTCTAATTTGGATTCTACGAATGAAAAACGAATGCGTCCCTCCATTTAAACTATATATCGGTCAATAAAGGAGTTCAACTGATTTAGCATAATATTACAACAATATAGTACTAATTCTCGTAAAGGTATTGTGAAGCCGACATTTGTTAACGTATGTCACGGAAAAAGATCTCAAAAAGAAAGAATATATAATTACATGTAGTCAGTTTAAGCGATGTTTGGGTATTTTGCTTGGTAAACGCTCACACATTAGTACTTATGCGCGGGTCACGTAGCTAGCGCGGGTCACGTAGGGGTCATGCATACCGATCTGGCACTCCGTGAAATCTATGTACGAACTTACTCACCGGCCGAAAATACGTATGTACCTAATTAACCGACGTCCCTCAGTTTATTCAGTTTTAGGTCTATAACTCCACGAAAAAGAGATTTCAAGCCCTAATTTTTTTCAGGCATGCTATTAAATGACATTTCCTTTCATATAACGTGCGCTATATAAGTAGCCACCATTATTATTATTATTATAAGACAATAACCTCGCAACTTTTGAATTTTGGCTTGCAAAAGTGGATCTCTCCCTTTAAGCTCGATTTGAATCTTCATTTTGTTTGAAGGGACATCGTTGCGCGACCGCCAGTGAGCTGTCTTGTAATTCTATAGTCTTTGGTGACACCCCCCTGCTCCAGAACCATGGCGCATCTAATACGCTTAATGTCATTGTTTATTTTGCGCGTAACAAAGACGCAAACGGGTTGGTTTGTTTATAAATTCATCATAGAAGTAGTATATAAATAACTAGAAGACAATCTACGCACTGCGCGCTAATTTTCCCATAGCCTTAACACACAGCAAACATGGCCGGTTAGGGAAACTTCATGGACTGGCTAACATGGAATGCTGGGTAATTCGCTGAGGAACGTGAACAGTTATTAACTGCATATAATTGCAGCAGCGAAATATCAAGCTGCAACTGCGTCATGTTAGAGGTCATCGCTAATTAATTATTATTCATGTATGCATATATTCATAGCATCTACGCGTACATTTAGCCAATCACACATTAATGTTAAAAGTGGGTCGGGTCAAACCACGTTGTTTACGATACTGACACACGTGTGTGGGCTAAATGTTGATGTTGATTTAATGTTTTAATGGATTTCGAGTGTATGATATGTGTAATCATTATTAACAGTAAATGCAAACACACATCAGTACACAGTAAAAGCGAATATTTCAGACTCGCATTCTGCTGCAATATCTTCTCAAATACATTATACACACAAATACAGACTGTATGAACACGAACAAGAACGGGTTAAATGTCTGATACAGACGCTCTTCATGTAAGTTATAGAATGATTTAGTGATTATCTAGTTTAAAAATTGTATAAATGAATAGTCTACCGTGTTCAGTTGAATTTGAGATGTTGACAAATTGACTGACCCCTTTTCACGTAAATTAACTTAGACACAAAATAAACAAACATACACACACACACACACATTATGAAGAGCTTAATTCCAAAAGGCGCTAAAGCCACTTTCCCTAAATATCAGTAAGCTATTAAAGTAGAAATCAACCATTTTAGGACAAATTACACGATACAAATTCAAAATATGGAACGTTCCCTTTTCCTATTCAAATAATTGAGCAAAGAAATGTTTAAAAAAGTTTAAAAAGTGGATTTAGCGCCTTTTATAATTAAGCTTTTCATATACACACATTATACAGACACATCCGATTCTGCCACATAATCATGCAATCATCTATAGCCAAAATAATTATTGCAATCTCATGAATTGTTTTCAAATGATTAATCTACATACACTAGGAAATGTGGAAAGATGCAAATTCATACCATTCAAATAACATTTATTAAATTAACATAATGTTCAACATGAAACATAGTTTTAAATAATGTCGACATTAAACTTCCATCAGAATGATAAAAAGACAGAACGACTTTCTGTTAAAACAAAACATTATCTCTAAAGGTATTTTCTGTGCAAATCAAGATTTAATTTCTAAATCAGTTGTCTCTTTTTATTTTATAAGATATTGCTGAGAAAAATAAAATTACTTTCCTACATACGAATTGTGTATTAGGATTGTATAACAGCTATACATTATACAGGAAATATATTGGCTTTTGTAAATAACTTGGTTTGAGTAATATTTTGTACATACAATAAATATGAACTAAATGTTACTAAAACAACATTTTTAGCAGTCTTTTTTAAATAGAAAAGTTATGTACTTCCAGTATGCTAGTTGTCTGAAATTCATTAATTCTCAACATTAAACAAAACTAAATTGATCTTCATCAATTTATCAAGAATCAATGTGAATCCAATTTGATAAACTTGATATATAAGTATAAGCATTTTATAATAATTTGGAAAAGTAATCATTTATTGCTCACTGAAAGTAAAAACAAAACTTGAATTATGGATATCTTACATCCCTATAAAAAATAAATAAATGCCACTAAAACCTACCATACGATAAGAACAACAACTACAACAACTACTACTACTACTACCTACTACAAATACTACACATACTACTACTTGAATATAACAAGAATATATTTAGGAGGGAAATTGAGAAAGGCAATATAGGAGAAAAACTGGGAGAGAAACAAAAAGAAGATAGAAGGGCAAAGAAACATACAATTTAGGAGAGGGGGATACGCATTGAACATGAGAGGTATAGAATAGTAGTATAATAATTTAAGTCATGTTGTAGCAAGATTGTGCACAAAATAATGCAAACTGATGTACAGGGTACAAATATACAACTTATAAATTGCATCAACAAAACATATTGCAACTCCTATCAATTAATTTCAACTAGTCATTTCCCGACAAACATTTTTCACCATTTGATTGACCAATCAAATGAATCAGCAACATTCACTATTTGAAGTAATTGTCTTATTTGAACACAATATAGTTAATTACCCAGAATATCAATTTAAACAAAACGAATTGTGCTCAATTTAAATTTGATTTAACTGCGATGTCACTCAATTAGTATGAATATTGAATACAATGATATGTGTTTAATATGTGTTGATCATTATTGCACAACATGAACTCCAGAGACTAGATTTGTATAATATAATCATCACAAAATAATAATACAATATTTTAGTAAGAGTTAAATCCAATTAATACATTACAGTGGAAGCATGCACCTGACCGAGAAAGGCATTATGAGCAGGATCAAGACCAGGCTGCCACCAGGTTTTATGAAGTTTACTATAGTTCAATCGCCCAACACAGCAATAAACCTGTACTGACACAATGAGAACATAAATGCGGCCTGCATACGGTGCACGTCACAAGGAGGTTTCACTATTCAGTATTCATATATACATTTTATTCCAGAATCTAATTTAAAAGGGTGCAAATAAGTACAACTTATCTAATAATGTCTTCTATTCAACACACAAATTTGCAGCTACAAGCTGACAGGGATTTATCTTTCAATATCAATCCTTTTACTTTATTGTAGTTGGTGATGTAGCTGAAATTCTGAACTATACAAAACCATTAATTGAGTGTGCTGGCAGTCCTGGGGTATTTGTCTGTGAATTGTTTTCAGAATCATCTTGTATGTTCACACATTATGAGGATACTAAGCAAGATTTATTCTAGTGCTGTCCTAGCTTTAATCTTTGTTTATAAATACCCAGTAGGACAGTAATATAAGTAATTGTTTTGTCAATGGATCATTAGTACATAATTGTACATCGATGGATCATTGCATCTGAGCAATACTCATCAGTGTGTGAATTTCGAATCAGTTGTCACTGTCCATCATGTCCTCTGGTAATAGCGTAAAGAGCTACAATGTTCACATGAATCACACTTAGTAGATTCCTTACTAATTAGGATAAATTGTGTGACTGACTGACTTATTTAAGTTTATCGAGCCTGTCTACTGCCTAGGTCCTTCTTCAAACTGTACTCCACCATGGCTATGCACCCACTGCAACACTTTAAAAAATCAGTTCTCTATCTGGAGACTTTATACTTATTTATTCCTGAACTGCTCAATATTACTTCGCATGAAAAAAAGAGCGTGGGTAGTCCTGGTAGTGTATGAAGTAGTAGAGTTATCTCCATTGTAGATTTGTATTGCTGATGATGAATACTGTCGAACACCAGTGCAGACCACAGCTTCAGGGGCGCACTGTTAAATAAAGAAGAAACAATGAATCAACACAAAGTGTACAATTAAATAAAACAGATCTAGAAATGAATATGACTGCTAATTGAGGCACACAACATATGCTGCTCAGCTCAGGTTCATACTTTTGTATGTCATGAAAGTCAAATCCATTTCATAGAAATAAATCACATTTCTTTACATATACCGTAGAACACCATCGTCAAGCACCCCCAAGCAACTATACGCATCTTGCTGTTAAAGACGTTTCCATGAGATTCAGCTCCATTATTATCCTCATGAATAATCCTCACCATTATTTGCATTCTTGATTAATGTTTCCCGTTTGGACAGAGAGTGGGCGCTCTTTAAAAGCAAGATGCATATAGGTGCTTGGGGTGCTTGACGATGGTGTTCTACGGTATATCAGAACATCCATGAACAAGAATTACTAAAATTTTAACTCTCACTCTCAGGTAAATTTGGATAGGTCTACATCATTTTATAATTGGCAACATAAATTCAAGACATGGCTAGTTTAAAAAATAGAACAATTAAATTCAAAGTATTCCCTTTATTCCTTTTAATCACGCATTCATTTTTTGACCAGTATCGCTTTTATTTTGACTTAGTCTTAGTTAGCTCAGTCCAAGTTGTTGATTTTGTAGTAGGCGCTGCTAGTGCTAGGCCAGGGCTAGGCCTAGGCCTAGAAAAGGCTAGGCCAAGGCTTGTTGCTTATGTTGTGATAACTGTTTTTTACTGTAAACTGAGCTACAATGTTAAAATGAATCACACTTAGGTTTAGAACTACTAGATTCCTTACTAATTAGGATAAATTGTGTGACTGAATTATTTAAGTTTATCGAATCTGTCTACTAGTACCAAGCCTAGGTCCTTCTTCAAACTATAGGTCATGGGCATGGCTGTGCACCCACTGCAACATCTAGTTAAAAATCTGTTCTCTTATCCGGAGACTTACCTATTTATCATTCTTGAACTGCTCAATAGTTTTTTCGCAAGAAAAGATGAACGTGGGTAGTCCTGGTAGAAGTAGTAAGAGTTATCCCCGTTGTTGATTTGTAAGCACTGATGTAGAACTGTCGAACACCACAGCTTCAGGGGCGCACTGTTAAAATAAGAAGAAACAATGAATCAACACAAAGTGTACAATTAAATAAAACAGATCCAGTTTTAAAGGAAATTAATGTGACTGTTAATAATGGAAATACAATTCAAAATGGTGCAGTTTTGTATAATTGAGGCACATGCACAAGTCAACAGTTTCATACTTTGGTTTTAGACAATTTTTTCATAGTGAAATTAAATTTTACTATTTTTAGCAAAGACCCAAGAATTGAAGACTGGGTCATGAAAAGTCAAATCCATTTCATAGAAATAAATCACATTAAACAAAAATATATATACCAGAACATTCATGAACAAGAATTAACAAATGTTTAACTCACTCTCAAGGTAGATTTTGATGCATAATTTTATAATTGGCATTATAAATTTTACAAAATGGTAATGGCTTGTGTGACGTTTAACCCAAGACACCATTGATGACATTAACAAAACCACGCAGGTGACACCCAAGAAGAGATACCGTGCATAACTAGCAGGTTCAATCTGCAATTTAATAAACAAGAAAACAGGTCTTTAGTCATAAAATTAATAATGCATCATTTGCATGCACATTATGATCTATGAATATACCTGTAAATCATCAACTTTCTATCTTGATGCTTCTAACTAAGCATAAACAATTCGCATGACTAAATATTTCAACCAAAGGTGTGAATCAAATACTTCTTAAGTATGCATTTGCATTAAACTTGAACAAAGGCTAACTGCCTTCAAATAAATGTTTACTTCAATTCAACACTCCTGTGTGGTGCTTTATAATTTGACCATAAAATACAAATAAGTCAGCTCTTAGCTAACTGACTAATTAAACACAACTGTCTACATATCTATGTATCTACCTGCACTTAATAGTAAATTTGACCTTCAAGCAATTAACCTTGACATTCTTGACATTTTCTGTAAGCTATACAATATGTCATGCACTGCAATAAATGTCCCTTTATTGTGCATGAACCCCTTTTATATTATATCAATACACCACACTTGCCTAAACCTGACCCTACATCTATCATGGTTAATTTCCTTTATAGCAATTAATAGCTCAAATCAATTACGACTTCATAGCTACTACACATTATCACGCATAAGTGTATTGACTTTACTGTATCGACTGCATAACTCATATACACATGTACACTTTCACGCGTGACTCGATTCATACTTTTTTATCACCTCATTTTACTTAATTACATTTCATATTTTACCATGCCAACTGGCTACAAAACAATATGACTCATTAGTTTCAAAATCAAACGATGATCTCTACTCACATCATTGGGCTTGTATCAAAATTCAACAAAATCAGTGGCATCTCTGGGCGACGATTGTTCCCTTCATGTGGAACTTCTGTAGCACAAAATTCACTACGCCCTCTAACGATAAAGCTCAAATCTATCTTACAAATCGTCGCTTCTGACGTCACAGAAAACGCCCTCTTGCGATAAAGCTCAAATCTATCTTACAAATCGTCGCTTCTGACGTCACAGAAAACGCCCTCTTGCGATAAAGCTCAAATCTATCTTACAAATCGTCGCTTCTGACGTCACAAAGAAAAGTTTCAAGCAGAACTTAATTCCATACTCGAAATCCCGGCCCCTTTAAATGTGAAGCCTTACTGAACATTTAACAAATATTTCTAACATCACTATTTATCTACAAAACTTACTAATTATAATACATCATTGTTCCTTTAAATTCTTAAATCCTTAATTACTATTCAAGCACGTATTTGCATGCCTTTAAATGATTGCCTTAACCAATCAATTTTAAACTCAAATATTGACCACGCCACGTTATGACTATAATGGTATCTGAACTTTCTAAAAAGCATTGCTTAGCAACACAACATTGAATAATCTAAATGCTTCAACACCTGCATAAAAAGACCATTATATCAATGACATAACTTTGCGAACTGGTATAATTCCAATCATACAATAAGCATATTATACTTATAACATCCAGGATATCAAATAGGTCTTTATTCTGACACAATGGCAATCATAAATGATGATTGCAAAATCAACGAGCATGCAACTAAAAATAGCATTCCGTTTCTTAATACAAATGTATGACGGATGTAAAGCAGTGACTTTCTGCTCAGAATTTACCAGCATGTATATAAGTACACTTTATCTTGATTCTCAATAATCCACTCCACCTGACCAAAGTGAGCAAATAACAATTTTAATTTGTTTTACATATACCTCCAAGTTTCATTACTCATAACTGGCTTATACACATCAGTGCAGGCTTCTTCACACTTAATTTGCATAATAAAGCTCAAGTTTGCATCAATTCCTTTTGGTCGTAAAACATTACAAAATGCAATTTATATGCCTTTGTGAATACTGTTACTTTTATCAGTTTCTATATTTCTGTACCTTCCCAAATGGATGGGATTACATTATTGAATAAAATTCTAAATCTTAAATGAATTTTCCTAAAAACATTTTTTCAAAGGAAATCTTGTCTCTTTAAAAATGCACATTGTCCTAAATTCACTCATTATAATAATCACCATATACTGACTTGACATATGTGATATTAATGTTATGTGTACCTGCAATTTTACCTAGTTTCAATTGTAAATTCGCTGTAAATGTTAACAGCATGTAAACATTCATGATTACATTAATCAATATAAATAAAAAACTCAAATTTGCATACTGTAAATGAGAATGATGGTCCATTCAGTTTATGAGTCTTTCAGTCCTTTTAAATCAGCGAGTCTTTAATTTTGCAGCCTTTCATATAAGCAGTTTATCAGTCTGTCAATTTTAAAGGTTATCTCTTATAAACGTGGCTGCGTTTATTCATTTGTTCAGGAATGTTTCTGAATACTTTATATTTCATCTTGGAAATAAGTCTTTCTGGCAATCCATAATGCTTCATCTTCACAGCACGCGATTGATCCGATCCAAATTTCCACCTTGGAAATACACCTGATATTTATATCTTCATAATAATCACATATTCGCGATGGTCACAAATTAACTTTGCTTCGCTTTGTAAGACACAATTTTCCATGAAATTCAAACGCGATTTATCACATATCAAATGATCCGCTTAAATTTGTTTTTATTTTCACACAACACAATGAGCTGCTTCTTGCTCCATGATTCCATTTTCAATAAATTTCTCATAAAATTCTCAAACATCTGCTTCCAATATGGATCATAAATTCGAAATGCTCAAACATTTGCTTCCGGTATGAAACATAAATTTGGAATCTTCACACATCTGCTTCCAATATGAGACATAATTTTGAAACTGGCCGGAGTAGCACACTATTTTTCGTTTTGACTTCCACGCTACGAACCAAGCCTTCCTTGTCAGGCATGGTCTGGAGTACTCTGCCTAATGGCCACGAATTGCGAGGGGCATTACCATCAGCCACGAGCACAAGATCTCCAACTTGAACATTTCTTCGCGTTGGCACCCACTTCTCCCTCTCCTGTAGTTGAGGTAAGTATTCCTTTGTCCAGCGTCTCCAAAACAGATCTGCCAAATACTGTACTTGACGCCAGCGCTTCCTCGCGTAGACATCAGATTTGTCTGTCAACGTTGGTGGTAGTCGTGGCTTCCTGTTGAGCAGCAGAAGGTGATTCGGAGTCAAGGCTTCGACATCGTTGACGTCATCAGACACTCTCGTGATGGGCCTGTTGTTGATAATGCTCTCGACTTCACACAGCAGTGTACTCAGACTTTCATCTGTGAGTGTTTGTTGCTTTGTTAGAGCAAGGATCAATTTCCTCACTGTCCCAATCTGCCTTTCCCAGACACCTCCAAAATGTGAAGCTCCGGGTGGATTAAACGACCACTTGATGTTTCTTTGGAGGAGTTCATCATTCAGTCGCACTTGATTCCATCTTTCAATCTCCTGTCTTAGCTCCCTTTCTGCTCCCACCAAATTAGTCCCATTGTCTGACCTGATTTCTGTCACATTGCCTCTGCGAGCGATAAATCGTCTTATAGCATCAATACATGAGTCTGTGTCTAATGATGCAGCCATTTCAATGTGTACAGCTCTCACAGCAAGGCAAGTGAAGATGACTCCATAACGTTTTACAGTACTCCGGCCCCGTTTAACTTCAATAGGCCCAAAGTAGTCCATTCCGACTCTTGTGAAGGGCGGATCATCAGGGGTCAATCTGTCCTTAGGCAGGTCTGCCATTTTCTGTTGCATTACCTTTGCTCTCTGTCGCCTGCATGCTACACATCCGCTGATCATCTTTCTGATTGCAGTTCCTGCACTAGGCAACCAGTATTTCTCACGTAGAACTGACAACACGAAGTTCCTGCCACTATGTCCAGCTTTCTCGTGTATTTCTCTCAGGATAAGTTCAGACACATGACTTGCCTTTGGAAGCACAATAGGGTGTTTCGCCTCTTGTGGTAGTGCAGATCTACTGAGTCTTCCCCCCACTCGGATCACACCTCCTTCCATCTTGGGGTCAAGCTTGTAGATATGACTGGATTTCTTTACACCATCATCTGAACCAGTCAAGGTAGCTATTTCTTCTCCGTAGAATTGAGATTGTTCATGTTGGAGGATTTTCTTCTCCGCATACTGCATCTCCTCCAGTGTGATCTTTCTGAAGTTCTCACCCGATTCAGCTCTCAGGGATTTTCTCTTGCCTCTCAGCCACTTGATGAACTTGAGGATCCAGCAAACGCCCCTTCTTAACCTATACCATGAGGAATAGTGGTTGATCATCTCATCTAAGGCTCTCTCATCACCAGCTAGGGCACTAAATGTACTTGCATCTCCCTTTGACGATTTGATTTCAACGTCGCCATCCGATAGTGTGTCCATCTCAGTTGGATCAGTGGGCCAACTTTCTTTTCCTTGTAGCAAGAATTCTGGACCATGTACCCATCTTTCCTGTGTTCTCAGTTCGTCTGCTGACAGCCCTCTAGACAGATCATCTGCTGGATTTGACTTTGTGTCCACATAATGCCATTGCTCTGGGGATGACACATTTCTGATTGTAGCGACTCTATTTGCCACAAATGTCCGAAATCGTCTTTCTTCATTCCTGATGTATTGTAGGACTATTGTGCTGTCCGTCCAGAAATGTGACCTTTCTATGGGGACATTTAGCTCACGTCGTAGGAATGTGTCAAGTCGTACGCTCATTGTTGCTGCAGACAACTCGAGACGTGGAATGGTGGTCTGCTTGATTGGTACCAGATGAGATTTTGACATCAGTAGCTCACTGTGCATTCGACCATCTGTAGCCTTGATTACCAGATAGGACACTGTCCCATATGCTGCCTCTGATGCATCAGAAAATGTGTGCAATTCATACTCTGCCACCTCAGCGAAATCATGTGGTCTTACACACCTATTTACTGCAAAGCGTTCTATTTCAGGCAGTTCTTCGAGCCATTTCATCCATCTTCCTTTGTCAACATCTGGAATGGGATCATCCCATGCAAGTCCCTTTCGACATAGGTCCTGCAAGATCAGCTTCCCTCTTACGCTGAATGGACTCACATATCCCAATGGGTCATACATAGATGAGACGACACTTAGCAAACCTCGCCTTGTGAGGGGTTTGTCTTTGGGGGAGATCTTGAATCCGAAACAATCAGTCTCAACATTCCAGCTGATTCCCAATGCTCGATCAACTGGTAGGGCATCATGAGTCAAGTCCACTCCTGCTAATTCCTTAGCTCGATCCTCCTCTGGTATTGTCTCCAGTACACAAGGACTATTACTCAGCCATTTCGTCAGTCTGAATCCTCCTCTACCTAGTAGATCTCTGAGTTCTGATGCCAATTTAATGGCCTTCTCTTCACTGTCACATGACACGAGACAGTCATCGACATAGAAGTTTTGCCTGATGATCTCAACTGTGTCAGCATCAAAGTCCTGACGGTTGTCTTCAGCGGTCTGGCGAAGGGCAAAGCCGCAAACGCTGGGACTCCACGTCCCTCCAAACAGATGCACGCACATACGAAACACCTGTGGCTGTTTTGCCAAATCTCCAGACTCCCACCACAGGAACCGCAACACGTCTCTGTCACATGGAGGTACCCTGACCTGATGAAACATTGCCTCTATGTCAGCAGTCAAGGCAATTGGATCCTTCCGGAAGCGTAGGAGTACCCCTGCCAACTTGTTTGTCAGGTCAGGCCCTTGGTGAACGACATCATTTAGAGCTAACCCACCGAACTTAGCAGCACAGTCAAAGACAATGCGCACCTTTCCTGGTTTCTTGGGGTTTATCACAGGATGATGAGGCAGATACCACTTGTCCTGTTCATCTTGAGTCTTGTCTTGAGATGTCTCCTTGGCTTCCTCAGCATGACCCTTTTCTAAAATGCTAGACATTCCTTCCTTGTATTTACCAAGCAGGTATTCATCCTTGGACAGTTTCCTTCTCAGTGACTCCAGGCGCTGTTCTGCAACGTAGCGATTGTCGGGTAAATGTGGCCGATCCTGTCTGAATGGAATAGGTAACTGATAGTGTCCTGTGTCCATGGTAATTCCATCCCTCCATATCTTCAAGGCTCTCTGGTCGTTCACCGACATACCCCTCTCATCATCGTTGAGGTATTCCATACCTTCCAGTTTCCAGAACTGCTTTACCTGATCCTCCAAAACTTCGTCACTGACATCAGATATGTAGCTTGTTGATGCCTGGAAGTTATGTTGACTATTCCTGTCTCCAACAGGACCATTCAATGTCCATCCAAGAACTGTTTTGACAGCATACAGTTCTCCAGGTGTACCAGCCCTTATCTCTACGGGCATCAAGGCCTGAGGTACGTTCTGACCTATCAATACTGACACTTGATTGCAGCTGGTGACAGGGAGATCCAGGTCACGAAGATGTTCATATCTGTGTACATCTTCTTGCCTTGCCATATTGGCACAACTAATGTTCAGGTTTGGCCTGGTATACACTGGAACTTGAATCTCCTCTGGCGAGTCTACACCTTTCACCATCAAATTAACTGCTTCACACTGAATCCGGTTGTTCTTCTTTTCTAGCGTGGAAAGAGTTACCATCTTGTGTTCGCCCTTTGCTCCTAAACTATCTGCTATCTCCTGGGTGCAGTATGAATTTGTTGAGCCTGAATCCAGCAAGGCAAATGTCTCTATTACTGCATTTCCATTTGCAACCCGAACTTGAACAGGGATTATGGGAAGCGCAACCCGGTACCCGGCCCCTATGCCATCGCTACTTGTGTGTGATGATGCTGATGCTGACCCATGCTGATCTGTTTGACTTGTAGAGTCTGCTGAATGACTACTTGCATCTGCTGGATGACTGCCCCTTGAATCTGATGACTGACCACTCCTAGAGACTTTGGCACTTGGATCATGAAGAAACTTGGTATGTTTCAAGGTGCAGCCTTCAACCGAACAGGTTCTATTTAGAGTACACTTGGACGACATATGCCCTGGGCGCAGGCAATTGAAACACAATCTGTGTTGCTGAGCAAGATTGAATCGTTTGTCTGGCTTCATCTCTTTGAAAAGACTGCAACCAAACAGACTATGTGGTTTCTTGCAAAGAATGCACTCGTGCGGTGTGGGAGCCGAAGTTTCTGATGCTGCAAAGTTTCCTCTACTTGGAGCTTGCTTGGACGTTGGAGCCTTGTTGGTCTTCATTCCACTCTGAAGCAATGTCCCAAACACGGGGTCATTCAGTTCTTCTGCAACATCATTGATGAAACGAACCACATCCATGATATTGGGGTTTCGGTTGTTGTCCCTGATGCCTTTGACCTGTCTCAACCATCTGCTCCGTAAATGGAAAGGTAACCGCTCCACGATCTTCAGAAGTTCTCTACGGTTACTAATTTCATGAATCATACCAAGCGCCTTCAAGGTTTCAGCACAAGCGTTGAGAGTATCAGCAAATTCCCTAAGATGCTTTGGACTGTTTGGTATTGCTGGTCCATCTGTGACCTTTCTCACCCATGCTTCACTAATGTGGTATATATTTCCAAAGCGGTCTGCCAGGAGCCTTCTTGCTGTGGTGTAGCCGTGAGTGGGTGCCATAACAAGGCAACATTGGATAATGTCCTTGGCTGCTCCAGTGCACAGGTGGTACAACCTTAAGAGCTTAGCGTTTTCGTCCAAGGATGATCTTCCAATAATGCTATCAAAGGCCCGGATGAACTCGAAGTACTTCAAAGGATTCCCATCAAAGTTCATGATGTCAGCATTGGATATGCTGATGGTCTCAAGGAGTTCCTGATGTTGTCTTTGACCCTGATGTAGATGCTGTAGGATCTCAGGGTTCATGTTTCTTGGAGGCGTTGATGATGTCCTGGCTTCCGCAGGATACGGAATAGTCGAATCACAGTCATCTTTAGCAGTTACATTGCCACATGCAGGCTTCGCAGGAGTTGAAGTGTCTTCAACGCTCCTTGACGGTTCAGGCTCATCCTTGATATTGGCGTGAATGTCTGTTGATGGAACTAAAACTTTCTCAGATGAATGTTCAATCTTGCTATTGTTGTCATCAAGGCAGTGAGTTTCATACACAACTTCTTCTGCTTCTGCTATCCTTAGTTTGGTTCTGAGTAGCAGCTCTGCCTTCCTCTGCTGTAGCCTGAACTCCTCAAATTCAAGCTCTTGCTGTTCCCTGAGAGCTGCAGCTTCTGCTACTAGGGCAGCTCTCCTTGCTTTCGTCCGCAATCTTGAACTTGTTGACAAAGTTCCTTGCTGACTAACTGAATCTTCCGGCTTGACACTATCTTGCCGACTAACAACATCCTCCAGATTGACACTATCTGTATTGGCAGTATCTCCTTTATCACTCATGATGAAGGATGTCACGCAAATCTGATGGAGGATGACACTCGATGCTGACGTAGGATGTCACTCTAAGCTGATATTGAACTGATGTGACGTTTAACCCAAGACACCATTGATGACATTAACAAAACCACGCAGGTGACACCCAAGAAGAGATACCGTGCATAACTAGCAGGTTCAATCTGCAATTTAATAAACAAGAAAACAGGTCTTTAGTCATAAAATTAATAATGCATCATTTGCATGCACATTATGATCTATGAATATACCTGTAAATCATCAACTTTCTATCTTGATGCTTCTAACTAAGCATAAACAATTCGCATGACTAAATATTTCAACCAAAGGTGTGAATCAAATACTTCTTAAGTATGCATTTGCATTAAACTTGAACAAAGGCTAACTGCCTTCAAATAAATGTTTACTTCAATTCAACACTCCTGTGTGGTGCTTTATAATTTGACCATAAAATACAAATAAGTCAGCTCTTAGCTAACTGACTAATTAAACACAACTGTCTACATATCTATGTATCTACCTGCACTTAATAGTAAATTTGACCTTCAAGCAATTAACCTTGACATTCTTGACATTTTCTGTAAGCTATACAATATGTCATGCACTGCAATAAATGTCCCTTTATTGTGCATGAACCCCTTTTATATTATATCAATACACCACACTTGCCTAAACCTGACCCTACATCTATCATGGTTAATTTCCTTTATAGCAATTAATAGCTCAAATCAATTACGACTTCATAGCTACTACACATTATCACGCATAAGTGTATTGACTTTACTGTATCGACTGCATAACTCATATACACATGTACACTTTCACGCGTGACTCGATTCATACTTTTTTATCACCTCATTTTACTTAATTACATTTCATATTTTACCATGCCAACTGGCTACAAAACAATATGACTCATTAGTTTCAAAATCAAACGATGATCTCTACTCACATCATTGGGCTTGTATCAAAATTCAACAAAATCAGTGGCATCTCTGGGCGACGATTGTTCCCTTCATGTGGAACTTCTGTAGCACAAAATTCACTACGCCCTCTAACGATAAATGGACATTCACCTACACTGTAAATACCCTCACTTTTCACGTCGGCCATTGACGTCACATCACTAGTCATCCCAGTTTAGCTTCCCCAGTGAGCTGCTATAGGGATTATCTCTTCAAGGTTCAAGGTTCAAAGCTCAAATCTATCTTACAAATCGTCGCTTCTGACGTCACAGAAAACGCCCTCTTGCGATAAAGCTCAAATCTATCTTACAAATCGTCGCTTCTGACGTCACAGAAAACGCCCTCTTGCGATAAAGCTCAAATCTATCTTACAAATCGTCGCTTCTGACGTCACAAAGAAAAGTTTCAAGCAGAACTTAATTCCATACTCGACAGCTTGTTTAAAAATAGAAGTTTAACAATTAATTAAAAGTATTCACTTTATTACTTTTAATCATGCATTCATTGTTTGTTTGACAAGTATAGCTTTTAGTTTTACTTAGCCTAGACTTAGTTAACCCAGTCCAAGTTGTTTATTTTAGTAGTTAACTTAATAAGCGCTGTTAGTGCTAGTGCTAGTGCTACTGCTAGGCCAGGGCTAGGCCTAGGCCTAGCCTAGGCTAAGCTAGGCCAAGGCTCGCTGCTTATATTGTGATCATCTACGAGCTAGGCGCCTTGACTTGTGAAGCACGGCGCCACACAACACTGATGTTTAAATTTAATTTTGTTTAAGTCTGTACCTATTTCTGACACAGAGACGTAGACAGGGTTGAAGTTGAACGCTTGAATTTGAATTGATTCTTTCTCATTATCTAATTCTAAGTCTAGAAATGCTGTAGAAATCTAGATTGTTGTTGTATCACATGTGGAATTTAGGAATTTAATTCTTAAGAATTGCAGTTCTTAAGAATTAGCTTTCATCGTGTGAACACGGCTAATGGCTGTCTTGGCGTTCTTCTTCCTTTGACCTATATAGATAAGTGTTATTTTTTTCAACTAGGGCAATCACGTGACTAGAACGTGTGCGCCATAGAGTACTGCACAAATTTGTTCGCGTGTGTATTTTGCTAAAACACATGATCTATGGGACGAGCGCGTAACGCACTTTTAGTGTTAGTTTTTACTAACAGTAACAAGCCTGGTCACGTGATTGCGCGTGTTGTCCAAAACTATCGTTTGTCAAATTCAATGGTAAAACGATCGTATGAGGGATATGATATTAATTATGCAATTTTTATTATCATAATGGAACAACATAATCGTTTTCTTCTTTCGCACTGCAGGTGACACGTCTGGTGACGGAGATGTCAACAGATTGGCCTGACCCCGAGACTGGGAAGAAATTCAAGCTTTGCCAGACTCCTTCTATCGAGAGCCAGATGCGACGTCGTTTTTACTTCATGCCCAAATACCCATAACTAAGCTTAGTCAGAAATAACCAAGTATGTCTGTCGCACGGCTGTTCAAGGGGCAGTCCGGACAATTTTTGTAATGCAGTATATTGGGAACATATATGCTTGTACTTGTACATTTCCAGGGTTTGGCTCACTTAAGTTAATTTCTAAGAGATTTTTCTAATGTGGAACTCTAATGAAATAATTCAATTTACCGCACTGCATCATGTGACACTTATACATATAATTGCCTCACTTTGCTCCATTTCTTGAAAAGGCTTAAATCTGGAGGGTGTTTCACAAAGCCCTATTTTGTCATCATGACAAATTTTTAAGGTGGCATTACGGGGACCTTAATTATGCCCGAAATTAGGCAAAATATTTGCCAAAATTCAGCCAAATTATACGAATCTGGCTAAAATTTGGCAAGGTTTTGACAAAATTTAGGCCAAAATGTCCTTATGATGCCACCATAAAAATCTGTTATGACAAATTTGTCATGATGACAAATATTGCTTTGTAAAACACCCTCCATGTGCCACTATACATTGTGATCACTGCATGTGACAAACATAATAGCCGCTCTGGTCATGCATTTAGCCAGCAAATTGACAAAACTCGTTATTCAAATTCTGATAAAATCCAAACGTGGTAAAATATTGGGCAGGCAATTTTATGTTTTCAAACGGTTCAACAATGGTTAGTGCTCACAAAGGCACGCCGGTCAGTGGCGTAGCATAATGGAATGAATGTATTTAAGGGGGTGTGCGCCATGTATCATTAAAGATAATATTTCAAAATATGGATTCTTCTAAACCCCTCAAAAAAGTTCGGAAACTCAACTTTGATCGATTATATCACTCTAATTGTAAATTGTATTTTTTTGTCTTATAATGTCATTGCTTGCATGATTATTTCCCTTTAAAGTAGTACATTATTTGTCATTTATTTCAAATCGGGGAATACGCAGGGCGTTTCAGAATGGAGGACGGTCAGAAGTCAAATGTCACAAAATGGGCCGAAAGTATTCACTCTTGTGTCGCATTTTTTAATGTTCAAGTTGTATCGAAGATTGTAACCTATCAAATTTTGTATCATTCTAAAGCCCAATTGCCTATCTGTTCAATACGATCATGCCCGTAACGATTTTATTAGCAGGTTAAGTATGGTACAGCTGAATATGGGGGAGGGTCGAAAGTGAAATGTTGCAAAATGCAATTCCTTTGTGAAATTGAAGGCGTTGCTCGAAAATCGACTATTGAAGGAGATGTTTTTGGTTTTGCCCTGCATAATCATCAGTAAATTTAGCATCATGTGAAAGCATGTTTATTCTTGCTTAAAATTATGTATCACCTGTAATAATTATGCTATCGGGGTGTGTGCAGTAAAGCCGGATATGGGGGTGCATTATTGCTATGAATTTAATGCCGTTGCTTCTTGTTTCAAAATTCCGGTAAGATATTGTTTTATTAATCATAAAATCACAGGAACCATTGAGGAATTCTATAAAGAACTGTACAATACAAATGGACCAGATTGGAGGACAGAAGATAGAAAACTGGAATAAAAAGCGGATAGTGTACCACCCATTCAGAAAGACGAAGTGCAGAATGGGCAGAAAGCTCTTGATCAAATGAAGAAAGGAAAGGCCCCTAGAGATGACCAATTAACTGCAGACATATTGAAGTTGGGAGGAGAGAGTAATACTGTCAACATCTTGACAAAATTGTTTAACAGGATCCTTCAATTGGAACAAGTTCCTACCCAGTGGAATGAATCTAAAGTTATTATACTGTTTAAAAAAGGAGACACAGATCAGAACTCATATTAGCGCCCTCTTTGACCGTGTAGGTATGCCCTGTTTAGCACGTATAAAACGGCAAAACGGTGCACTTTTATTTTATAATGATATCTTTCTTTATAATTAGTAATAGTAAGTATAATATCACATTTGGACTAACATGCACATATAATAAGCCCACTAAATGTTTGCACTTTATGCTATATAGCCTATATATGGAAAAGGTCAATATCGCGATATTTTGTTTGTAGTGCTATAAGATAGTATTATAATAAATACTTGTAATAAAATATGAATTATAGGTTCAAAGGAAATGAACGTCTTGTACAATCGTTGTATAATTTGCGTAACTCCACATGAGAGGCGGGAGTCCCAATGTGCGAGATGCGAACGTATATATTTTGTATAGTTATTATTTTTTTGTAAAATATAACTATGTTATTGGGAAAAAAAGATATCGCGATATGCATAGCGGTAAAATATAACTATGTTATTGGGAAAAAAAGATATCGCGATATGCATAGCGGTGCCATTGGTTTATATTTTTGTTTATTAGTGTAAAGAAAAAAGAGAATTTAAATTGGCAACAATAGTCACCATTGACCGATTACCATTAAACTAAAACAACAACAACAACTTTGCAACATGTCATTTTGAGTCCCAAACATTCAGATATACTGCGCAAACACCTCATTCACAAAACCATTAGAATGGGGCATCATTTTATTGAAAAATTAACACGCTTCCAAATGATGTTGAACTTCATGATTATGGAAAGTAAAGTACTAAGATTATTTCTCCACAAAAGGTCGTTTTTGGATGCAACGCCTTCAATTTTACACAATCAAATGCATTTTGTAACATTTCGCTGTCGATCTTCCCCAATATTAATTTTTACTCTACCTACCCAGATGTCATAATCATTACAAGTGACGTGTCATTGGAAAGATAATTGAACAGGCTTTCTCCTGATACCATATTGACCAGTATCTCCTCATTTTTTAAGTTATTCATCGTCGAAAGAATTTGAACTTAAGAAAACCGTGATATGAGAGTCGACCTTACCTTCCGTCTGAAGCTTGTTGGCTCATTTTGCGACATTTCACTTCTGACCTTCCCCCATACTTAAATATACTGCGCATACCCCGTACTCATGGTGCTTACAAATTTGGTATCACTTTAAAGAGGAATACACATCTTTTCAAGTGATACCAAATATAACCTACACGAGTTCATAAGGAAAAAGATATAATCGATCAAACCTGAGTTTCCGAACTTTTTTTTAGGGGTTTATATTATCCCTTTCGCATCTTATTGTTATGGGGCATTGGGCTACGCCACTTCGCGTGTTATTATTCTATTGTTAACTGCATGGGTATATTAATACAAGCAGATATACCAAACCATCAGTGAAGAAGCATTCCATTGTGTAGGGCCTAAACTATACATTATCGAGCATTGATTGTTGGACAGGTCCGATCAAAAGAACACAATCTATATGCAGTAAAACAAAAACACGTAGTGAGGCACTTGTACGTCACATAGTAGTGCATTATCGCAAATTTAGTAACGTCATTAGTAAAACAAAAAACAAAAACTACGAGGAGAGAAGCGTGTCTTGTATTTCAAAGCTTTGACTAGTCATGAAAACGGGCCATATGCATAAAAATAAAAACATTTTGCCTTTGATTTTGCTTGGCGATTTGTTAATCCTGTAAGATGATAAGAATAACCTTATACAAGCCACTTCCCTTCAGTGGTAACTTTTTCTATTATCCTCAGTTGGTCACTATAGACAGGTTCGACTGTGTTTAATTTGTACTTCATTTTCCTTGTGCTTTGATAGCCAATGTTGTATATTTAATCTGCGTCAGTAACTGAACTTTAGTTGGCTAATGAATGGTGACGGGCAAATAATGTTTTTTTAAATGTGTTTTCAATGTATATAATGTTAACATGTAGAAGTAAAATTACAATACAGGTGTTACGCGTGTTCTTGAAGTTAATTATTTCATTTGTTTCAATGAATTCCTGTCAATCTAGACAAGGGTTACAGGCTTAATACAACATTCATAGGGCATAGGAGGAAGGAGAGCTGCAGAACTCCCCTCACCTTGCATACGACAATTTTTTAGACTGCAATTCAGTCAAACCTGTCTTAGCGGCAACCACTCTTGTTGCCTTTATTGCCACGTATCTGCTGCCTATTATAGTGGCCTTCAAAACTTATCCCCTACAGAGCAAACAAAATTATAGAGAACCTGTCTTTAGGGATCACTGTCTACAGTACGGGTCACAGTTTTGGTTTCCCTTAGGTGGTCACTATAGACAGGTTTGACTGCACTGGGGCAACCTCAATCATTAACAGCATAACAAGAAACATACATCGACACCAAGGTAATTAAAATTGGCCAACTCAGTCAATTTTTAGATTTGTGATATGTGTTCAGGGGGCCGAGAAATTGGCTCGCCAAGGACTTAAATTTGGGTCTGTCTTCATTCACGAAGTCTCTGTGGCCTAGTGTTGAAGGCGTCGGCGTTCCAAGCCGGATACCCAGGTTCGAGTCCTCGCGGAGACCATTTTTCGACCTGTGCCTTTTTTAATTTGGAGGAGCTAGGGGAGGAACATTGCTTATTTTTTTAGCTAATATTCTTCCTTTTCAATCATGTATGATGTATGATTATTCTTTTCAATTATATATAGGTGGGGGGAGGTGACATTTCCCAGCTAACTCTGATAGTTTGCATTAAAAGCAGCTTATTTTTACTAGACCAGGACGTTATTCAACAATCGACCAAAAACACATAATAAATTCACATTTACAGGCACACAACAAAAATCATACAATATCTGATTCTGCAAGAGTAGCATTACATTTTGGTAAGCCCATGTGACATGTCCATCCATTTATATCCAGATTAAAATGCTGATTGTGATTTATTAAATCAATATTTGTTTGCATTATATATTTCAGCAAGATTTTACTAGACAAATTTTCAAAAATGTAATATATAGCTAGCTGGATCAAGGAGTTTAATACTACGGATGGAATTATAATTACTCTCACTAATTGCCAAAAACACCTTTCTCATACCCTTCTCTTCAAAGTGGACACCACAAACATATTCTATTGTGTTTACTCACCTTTGACATAGCATCATCACATTATCTTTTGTTTCCCATTCCATGGTCACCCTCGTGGTTCATGCCACCTTCCCCCCATTTATTATTTGTTTATATACAGAATAGCAATCTTCCATTTTAGTTATGTCTAGTTTGTGATTTGTTATAATAGCTTATTCCTCAGTTCATTTGAATATTATGTAATTTTTTATCTTACCGTAATGAGTTATGGTGGTGGGTAAAAGCCTACTAAATAAATTGGTGCACAACCATACAGCTTCGTGTTTAATATGTCTTCTGTTCTCACTATGTTCTAAGTTATGTTCTGTGATGATTTGCTTTGACTGACTTGGTGTTTGAACTCTTATTTTACTAGTTAATTTCTTTTAATTAATTAATTATTTTACTAGTTAATTGACAATGCCTTACCCCTTGGCACAGGCCTACAACGTGATGCATTTTACAGTATTACAAAAAGATGGTGAATATCTTCAATTGGACCTCAAAAATAAAAAAGGAGCAAACTCAATATAATTGTTCATTAATTTATTATACATACAAATACAAATTTACAGTTATCTGAAACATTGTCATAAACACAATGCACAGATGCAACATGCTGTCCTCAAAGAATGAATTTAACACTAGTGTAGTGCAGGCCAACCAGCATTAAAAAAAGAAGTATTTCATAACATCACAATTACGAAACATAATAAGCGGAGGGCCAAAGTCGAAAAAGTGGCTTCCGGACTTAGGCTGCCAGATCTCCACAACAAGTTTAAACCAATTTTATTTGCAAGTATTTTTAATGAGACAAATTAATTCAGAGGTCTACCTCAAAACATTTGTTGCGAACACCTCCAAATCCAAGATGGCGTCCAAAAAAGTAGCCGTTTTGACTTGCTATAGATAATTGGCGAAATTTCCCAAACGACACCTGAAATCAGCATCATTTTGCAGTCATATTAAATACAATAAAATTTCCTATAATCTGATACCAAATACCATGAATACCAGGATATGTAACACAGTCATTTTTAGCCCCAGAAAATTATGGTTCCCCCCTTCTATCTAAAAAAAATAATTATCCCTACATTCGATGACGTAGCCGTGGGGATGTGTGGGCACGTGCCCACCCCCTAAAGAAAACAAAAACAAACAAACAAAACAAAACAAATAATAATTTGATTCAACAATAAAGAACCTAAGGGTAACCATGAAGAAAGTCAAAGTGTGTGCCACTTCCCAATAAGTGATGTGCCCAACAATCGGTAAGTATCTGCTACACCACTATGTACATTGCGTACTGAGAATGACCAAGTTATTTATAAACATAAATTCTAATCAATATTTGTTTTATATCCATTCGTAAATCTGACAAATTTGACACAATAATGATAATGGATACGCAGATAAAAAATCTAGCTGTGTGATTGGCGTTTCACATAGGCCCACAGGAATCAATATTAGTATTGGGTACCATACTGTAGCTCACAGTTCACATTGTGCCATGTTAAAACTTGGAGAGCAAAGAAAGCTCTGCTCTTAATTTAAACAAATACTTAACCCTAATCCCTTCGAGATTCTGAAATTCCCATAGTCTTTGCACTTAGCCCACCCGGTTCCCGTAAGCAACGGGTTAAGCTACAAGAAATAATGTTGAAAACTTTCGAAACAAGGCAAATACTTCCCCTTTCAAATGTTTTGTCGGCAAAACTATACTTTAGTAGGCTATATTATTTGTGGTCACTAACTTCAACCCTAACCATAACCCTAACCCTAACCCTAAATTTGGTGGCTATAGGTCAGATTTAGTGGCTATGGTTAGATTTAGTGGCTATAAGTTAGATTTATTGGGCAGTATGAAAATTGAAGTTAGCAACCAAAATTCCACAAAAACAATATAGCCTACTAAAGTATAGTTTTGCCATTTTGTCGACATTTATTGTGATCAAGAATCAAACTTATTCTTCATATAATAATCTTCTTTGCAAGTATCCACTTTTGGGCACATGTACAAATCCAAATCGGGGGGTGGGGGGGGGGGGGGGGGGCTGCCAGCCAACTTTTTTGGCTTTAAAAATTACATAAGCATAAAATAACAATCCCTCGGTCTCGAAACATTTTGGCAGGGCGGTCTCGACAGGGAAATTTGTTGGCGACAGACCCCCCACCCTCCCCCCCCCCCCGCCCCACCCCCCTGAGAGGACTTTCAACAAATTGTCTTGATGTCGAAATATTTCGGCAGGTGGTCTCGGACTCGAAATCATCATTCCCCCCCCCCCCCCCCCCCAGGTGTACGAACCTGTATACGCCACTGGTCAGCCCCCCCACCCCCCCCCCTCCACTTTCAAAACAGTTACTCGGCCCCTGATTCAAAGCTTTGACTAGTCATGAAAACGGGCCATATGCATTACAAAATAAACATTTTGCTTTCGATTTTGCTTGGCGATTTGTTAATCCTGTAAGATGGTAAGAATAACCTTATACAAGCCACTTCCCTTCAGTGGTAACTTTTTCTATTATCCTCAGTTGGTCACTATAGACAGGTTCGACTGTGTTTAATTTGTACTTCATTTTCCTTGTGCTTTGATAGTCAATGTTGCATATTTAGTCTGCGTCAGTAACTGAACTTTAGTTCGCTAATGAATGGTGATGGGCAAATAATGTTATTTGGAATGTTTTTTAAATGTATATAATGTTAACATAATGTAGAAGTAAAATAATAAACTAAAATACAGGTGTTACGCGTGTTCTTGAAGTTAATTATTTAATTTTGTTTCAACAAATTCTTGCGTCAATCTAGGCAAAGGGTTACAGGCTGAATACAACATATAGGAGGAAGGGGAGCTGCAGAACTCGATCCCTCACCTTGCATACGACAATTTAACTGCAATTCAGTCAAACCTGTCTTAGCGGCAACCACTCTTGTTGCCTTTATTGCCACGTATCTGCTGCCTATTATAGTGCCCATCAAAACTGATCCCCTACAGAGAAAACAAAATGATAGAGAACCTGTCTGTAGGGGTCACTGTCTACAGTGGTCACTGTCTACAGTGATAACAGTTTTGGTTTCCCTTAGGTGGTCACTATAGACAGGTTTAATTGCACTAGGGCAACCTCAATCATTAACAGCATAACAAGAAACATATAAACGACACCAAGGTAATTACAATTGGCCAACTCAGTCAATTTTTAGATTTGTGATATGTGTTCAGGGGGCCGAGAAATTGGCTCGCCAAGGACTTAAATTTGGGTCTGTCTTCATTCACGAAGTCTCTGTGGCCTAGTGTTGAAGGCGTCGGCGTTCCAAGCCGGATACCCGGGTTCGAGTCCTCGCGGAGACCGTTTTTCGACCCGTGCCTTTTTTAATTTGGAGGAGCTAGGGGAGGAACATTGCTTATTAAGCTAAGCTACTATTCTTCCTTTTCAATCATGTATGATGTATGATTATTCTTTTCAATTATATATAGGTGGGGGGAGGTGACATTTCCCACCTAACTCTGATAGTTTGCATTAAAAGCAGCTTATTTTTACTAGACATGAAGGACGTTATTCAACAATCGACCAAAAACACATAATAAATTCACATTTACAGGCACTCAACAAAAATCATACAATATCTGATTCTGCAAGAGTAGCGTTACATTTTGGTAAGCCCATGTGACATGTCCATCCATTTATATCCAGATTAAAATGCTGATTGTGATTTATTAAATCAATATTTGTTTGCATTATATATTTCAGCAAGATTTTATTAGACAAATTTTCAAAAATGTAATATATAGCTAGCTGGATCAAGGAGTTTAATACTACGGATGGAATTACAATTACTCTCACTAATTGCCAAAAACACCTTTCTCATACCCTTCTCTTCAAAGTGGACACCACAAACATATTCTATTGTGTTTACTCACCTTTGACATAGCATCATCACATTATCTTTTGTTTCCCATTCCATGGTCACCCTCGTGGTTCATGCCACCTTCCCCCCATTTATTATTTGTTTATATACAGAATAGCAATCTTCCATTTTAGTTATGTCTAGTTTGTGATTTGTTATAATAGCTTATTCCTCAGTTAATGTAATTTTTTATCTTACCGTAATGAGTTATGGTGGTGGGTAAAAGCCTACTAAATAAATTGGTGCACAACCATACAGCTTCGTGTTTAATATGTCTTCTGTTCTCACTATGTTCTAAGTTATGTTCTGTGATGATTTGCTTTGACCGACTTGGTGTTTGAGCTCTTATTTATTTTACTAGTTAATTTCTTTTAATTAGTTAATTATTTTACTAGTTAATTGACAATGCCTTACCCCTTGGCACAGGCCTACAACGTGATGCATTTTACAGTATTACAAAAAGATGGTGAATATCTTCAATTGGACCTCTAAAATAGAAAATAAAAAAGGAGCAAACTCAATATAATTGTTCATTAATTTATTATACATACAAATACAAATTTACAGTTATCTGAAACATTGTCATAAACACAATGCACAGATGCAATATGCTGTCCTCAAAGAATGAATTTAACACTAGTGTAGTGCAGGCCAACCAGCATTAAAAAAAAAAGTATTTCATAACATCACAATTACGAAACATAAGTAATGATGAATTATTCTTTAAATGCTCAAACTTCCAGAAAATTATGGCAATGTATTGTTCCCCCCTTCCATCTCAAAAATGAATTATCCCTACATCCGATGACGTAGCTGTGGGGATGTGTGGGCACGTGCCCACCCCTTAAAAAACAACACAAAAACAAACAAACAAAACAAAACAAATAATAATTTGATTCAACAATAAAGAACCTAAGGGTAACAATGAAGAAAGTCAAAGTGTGTGCCACTTCCCAATAAGTGATGTGCTCAACGATCGGTAAGTATCTGCTACACCATTATGTACATTACGTACTGAGAATGACCAAGTTATTCATAAACATCAATTTTTGTTTTATATCCATTCATAAATCTGACAAATTTGACACAATAATGATTATGGAAACGCAGATAAAAAATCTAGCTGTGATTGGCGTTTCACATAGGCCCACATAAACATGACGAATCAATATCAGTATTGGGTACCATAGCTCACAGTTCACATTGTGCCATGTTGAAACTTGGAGAGCAAAGAAAGCTCTGCTCTTAATTTAAACAAATACTTAACCTGTTTCCCTTCGAGATTCTGAAATCCCCATAGTCTTTGCACATAGCCCACCCGGTTCCCGTAAGCAACAGGTTAAGCTACAAGAAATAATGTTGAAAACTTTCAAAACAAGGCAAATACTTCCCCTTTCAAATGTTTTGTCGGCAAAACTATACTTTAGTAGGCTATATTATTTGTGGTCGCTAACTTCAACCCTAACCATAACCCTAACCCTAACCCTAAATTTGGTGGCTATAGGTCAGATTTAGTGGCTATAGGTCAGATTTAGTGGCTATGGTTAGATTTAGTGGCTATAAGTTAGATTTATTGGGCAGTATGAAAATTGAAGTTAGCAACCAAAATTCCACAAAAACAATATAGCCTACTAAAGTATAGTTTTGCCATTTTGTCGACATTTATTGTGATCAAGAATCAAACTTATTCTTCATATAAGAATATTCTTTGCAAGTACCCACTTTTGGGCACATACAAATCCAAATCGAGACTGACAGCACCCCGATAAAAGACTGTAATGAAACCGACAGCAAATGAACACCACCCTGAATTGTAGATTTGGGTTCAGTTAAGTTATCAATTTGTTTGGGTTTGGTCGGTTCGTTTTTCTTAAAGGGTACCACCACCCAAAGATAATATTCTTATTATAGAAAGGTACCATCTTTAGTATTCCATTCCTTCAACAAGTTCACAAAAATTTGTTTTCAGAAAAAAATATATAATTGGAAAACGCATCACCATTCTCAACCATGCGTTCATGCGGTCTGAATTGCGTAGACTATATGCGTGCAGAGCCAGAGCGCACTGTGCAGATCGAATGAATCATCCGGGAATCTATTGACGTACGCGTGAAAGCATTGGCGCACTCGCAAATGCTTGGCCCGTATGGAACCAGGAAATAGCAGTGGTTCCGTAAGTGGTGGAAATGAATTGCTTTGTTTATGAATTACACAACCCTTTGCAAAATGTTGGGTATCTATTTGATATCACAAAACAGTACCAAAACATATAATAATGTGTTGTCCTATGCCTGGTGGTCCCCTTTAATGCGAAATGTACACTGACAATTTGGGCACAGAGTACAGACTAACACAATGCTGAACATTTATATCGTTAATCCAAACCCCTTACCCTAATCATAAGCCACTGAAATCATACTTTTCTAGTAGACCAAATGGTTGTAGACCAATCGGTTAGGTTCTGGTGTGGTTTTGCTTTGGCAGTGTGACTGGGCCTTGCATGCTACCATTCCACCATGATTATTTTTTCAAAGTAAGAATATAACCAGCCACCTGTCTGTAAAGACCACAGATCTTGATTCCATGTAAAGCAGTTTGCATGTGATTGAACCTGTTCTGTAGAACACCTTTTCTTTCTCCCAATTGAGCAGGCTTTTATAGTCATGTGTTACTGTGTACAGGAATGCCAGCTCTATGTTACTACAAGATCAGAACCTACAAAATTGATATAATCATTTCACAACAAAACTCTTTGCTAACTCTTGATATCCTAGTTGAATTAAGTTCTTCACAATGCAATATTCCGGCTCCAGTCTTCCTCTTCATTGCTGTCTTTAAAGGGATCTAGTAACATTGTTAAAATCCGCAATACGTGGAACTCTATCAGATCTCACATACTTCCTTGTACTTGTATTACCAATAGCATCATGGAAAAGCCTTCAGTTTTCCAAATTTCTCTTCTGATTTAAGTGTTCATATTTATAATTATCTAGTGGATAATTATAACTGTGTACAAAGTCAGTGCAATCAGTAAGCAAATATTCTTTTGCATTTGTGCTTATTAATCAGTCGTACCAAACTCATTTACCCTGGGAATTTTACCCATCAGATCACAGAAATACATTTTTATCAGCCCTTCTTCAGTTTTTGCACAAAGTTACTAGATCCCTTTAGGGCTCTGTCATCTCGTGAGGGGAGACTTCTCCACCATCCATGCAATTGCAATCTCGGGGTTGCCAGCAAACTACATACTTAGGAGCCTGGATTGCTATGTTCCTGGGGCCCGACTTCAGGATTTTTGCCTGAAAGCTGTCCCTGGCCTCCCTTCAATCTTCCACGCTCTCCATCCAACTCACATCTGTCGAGGCATCTGTCCCAGCCCCTAACCCTGGGACTAGTCATCAAGGAGGACTGATCGGTCTCCTCCCCTTCACCCTTATCACTTCTATTGATCTCAACGAGACAATTACGCCCAGTTGTGAGCGTATCTGCATTTCGGATTCCATCAAAAGAACCTATTCCAAACTCTGCTTATTCCTTTCCGAATCATTTACCTTCAAATCTTTTCAATCTCGTTTATCTTCAAATATTTGCCATCTCCTAAACTTTCAAATAGTTTTGATCTCCTTTTTATATAGCATACTCCCTTTCTCCTCAGCCTCCCCATATGCATGCTTTCTGATTTACGAGCTCTCTTCATTTCCTGACGACATTGTGTTTGGGCATCTTGAATTTGGTCATGGGCTGGCCGCCAACCCCACACGTGCCGACGCCCACTTTTCCCTCTTTAACATCGGGCGAAGCAAAGATGCTTTTCTTTGTGAACCCCTTCTTCCCCTTCATTGCCTGTAGATGTTAACAAAATAAAGGAAATTACAATTATATTGAGCAGAAACCTTCTTTTTAAATATAAAATTACCTTCTTATCCGAGAAATAGGGGAAGAGGATAATGATTATCGGCCATTTCCAGCCAGCCAGCTAATCAATCAAACGATCAGTTAATCATCCATCAATACCAGTCTATTGTCTAGTAAATGTATCAATCAACTAACCAACCAAATTTCATCAAACAATCAATAACCAACTGACTAACATATCGACTGTCCCACCAAACAATAAATTAATCAATACATCAATAGCATACATTTGTCCCCCGGGGACTAAAAGATCAAGGAGGAATAACCAACAGCCCTTTCTAGGACTCCAAATTCTTTTAAGGACTCACCAAGAAAGAATTAAAGTCCTTTTTTATCAATCCCTCCTAATCCTACATGGATTAGGAGTCGTTATAATACTGTAGTGTTGTAATACTGTAAAACTTCTGTGGGCTATTCCACGTCACTCACGTTACATTTGCTCCAAAATCACAACATGTTTCACACTCCAGTTCTTTTTAAAAAGAAGCTGTCACCTCAATTTTGTTTTCATGACATACCACTAGGGCAAACACATATGCAAAGGGTAGTAAACGATTCAACACTTTGTTCGATATTTTTTTAGAGGAGGTTTTAATGAGCGTCACTCACGTTACGCGTTTTGCCCCCTGTAAATTTTCAATGAACTTTGCATGAAACGCAAGCTAAAACTATAAGACTTCAGAGCAAATTATGTTGATGCAACTTTCTATTACTTCCCAAGAACATATTAATACTGTTTGAAGTTAGCCTCTATCATGCATTTTTTAAAGAACGGACAGTAAACAAAAAATGGACCGTCACTCACGTTACGTCACTCACGTTACAAAATGAAAGTGCCATAGCTATAACATGGGGTTTTATGATATTACATGCAAATTTAATTCTTTTTGCAAAGAATCGTGTTAAAAGCCTAAATTAATGATATTTAGGGGAATTCCCCACCTTTAGCTAATTATTTGGCCAAATTTGCATGTTTGTATAAATAGCCATATTAATGTACACAAGGCTATGTACCGTCACTCACGTTACAGTGTTATAGCATGGGTTTTCATGATATTACATTCAAATTTTAATTTTTTGGCAAATAATCGTGTTAAAAGCCTAAATTAAGGATCTTTAGAGGAATTCACTACTATTGGATGTGATTATTTATCAAAAAATTGTACTTTTCATAACGAGCAGTACTAATTTGCACTTGAAATATTGTCACTCACGTTACATCGTCACTCACGTTACAGTTTTCACGCTGATAATACGTGATGTTCCCAGTCAATACAAACCTTACAATTTTTGGAGGATATCTAGGCCTGGTAGTAGGAGGAAAATTTAGTTTGGCCCCATTCACTCTCATTTAACAAAAGAAATAGAGAGAAAATTGTACTTTTTTCGTCACTCACGTTACATTCCACATGTTCTGTGTACTGGAAAATATTGTCGAAAAAAAAAATCATCTGATAAGCCCACAAATCACTATCATTCAGAAGTTAGACACATAGTCAAACAAATAAAGTCAGAATTAATAAGTTTTTCTTGGAAATAAGTTGATAATATGCCCTTGATTATTTGGCAATAATATTTTTCAGAAATTTGATGAACAACCAATTTGAGCAACAAAAGTGGCGCCATTTTCCTTAAAATTATCAAAACACCACAATATTTTGGATTTTGACACTTCAGGTTATATATTTTGAAGTAACAATAACAAAAATTTGCAAAGACACATTTCAAATTTCATCATTTTGGCCATACCTCCGTGGAATAGCCCCTGTGCATCTACGTCACCATGGAAAGTCCAGGCCAAAAATATAAATGTATTTTTTGTGGGCTACTTTCAAGCTTGCCTGCATGAAAACAAAGACTCCAAAATTCTTGTTGGCATTTTGGAGGCGAATTTGCCCCTAGCCCCCTTGTATTTTTGTCACTGATGGAAACTGATACTTCCAAAGGACAGCTGAACATACCTTTGTGCTGAAACTCTTCCATGCAGTTTTCTGATTCTCATGCAGTTGTTCCTGTGCCTTCTGTCTGTCTGCCTTCTCTGCTGTTTTCTTCTTCTTATACTCTCGTTGCTTGATAAGCAGCTGTTTTCTACAATAAAATATCAGATATATACAGTTGCATTAACAAACTAGATGGATCTTCGACTGCGCGCAGTCGAAAATGATGCCTCCGCCATTACGCAATTTATTTATATCAAGCCCAAATCAACATGTACACAGAATTAATTCTGTCAACTCAATGTTGATGGTACTCTGTCTTTTAGATCTTGACATATCACAATTATGAGCTATAAGTGACCTTGACCTTTGCCCTCATGACCCCAAAATCTAATGACTACAATTGTTCCCTATTATACATTCAGGTATCAAGTTGGATTGAAATCTGATATTCAGTTCTTGAGATTTCCAATCTCAAGCTACTTTTACATATAATGAGCCCTGTGACCTTTGACCTCATGACCCCCAAAATCTAAGCAGTTCATTGGCTCTCCAAGGAACATACATGTACCAAGTTTGGTCAGAATCTGTCAATCCGTTCTTGAGATAACGCGATCACGAGCTATTTTTGCATATATAATGAGCTCTGTGACCTTTGACCTCATGACCTCATGACCCTAAAAATCTAATCAGATCATTGGCCCCCCAAGATACATACCTGTACCAAGTTTGTTCAGAATCAGTCAATCCGTTCTTGAGATAACGCGATCACGAGCTATTTTTGCATATATAATGAGCTCTGAGACCTTTGACCTTTGACCTCATGGCCCCAAAATCTGATCAGATCATCGGCCCCCCAAGATACATACATGTACCAAGTTTGGTCAGAATCTGTCAACCCCTTCTTGAGATAACGCGATCACGAGCTAGTTTTGCATATATAATGAGCTCTGTGACCTTTGACCTTTGACCTCATGACCCCAAAATCTAATCAGTTCATTGGCCCCCAAGATACATACATGACCCAAGTTTGGTGAAAATCTGTCAATCGGTTCTTGAGATAACGCGATCACAAGCTATTTTTGCATATATAATGAGCTCTGTGACCTTTGACCTTTGACCTCATGACCCCAAAATCTATCAGTTCATTGCCCCCCAAGATACATACATGTACCAAGTTTGGTCAGAATCTATCAATCCGTTCTTGAGATAACGCGATCACAAGCTATTTTTGCATATATAATGAGCTCTGTGACCTTTGACCTTTGACCTCATGACCCCAAAATCTAATCAGATCATTGGCCCCCCAAGATACATACATGACCCAAGTTTGGTGAAAATCCGTGAATCGGTTCTTGAGATAACGCGATCACGAGAACGGGACGTACGTACGTACGGACGTACGGACGTACGTACGTACGGACGTACGTACGGACGGACGGACAACCCGAAAACATAATGCCTCCGGCTACTTCGTTGCGGAGGCATAAAAAGTATTATTTGGTTTGACTAATGGCCCAAAGAGTAACAGTTTTAAAAGGAATCTAACATCAAAATCTAACAAATTTACTTACAACGCTAGTGGTCCTTACATACCTTGTTGTATTAGTATTACCAATAGAAACATGGAACAGGTTTCAGTTCTCAAAATTTCTCTTTTTCTATATGATGGCATAAATGGTGCCCTGGGGTACCAAATGAAAATCTGCATTTTGTTTAATTATTTATTTATTTTTCAGGGCTGTACACTGGGGTACCAAAGAGTGTAAAATTATTTTCGTTATGCTTTATTTACATTCAAAATGCTCTCTTTGCGGCCAGGGGTAGCGAGCATACAAGTGCTGCATGCACAACGCAATACACCAGCGGCGTCCATGATTGCTCTGCGAAACGGTTGTACTTCAGGTGGACATAAGATGGCGCTACACAACGCAGGATACCGGGGTACAACGGTACACCGGGGTACAGCGCGTTTCATCATATAAAGATATTTATGATCAAACTGTTGAATTTTCAAAGTCACACAAAGGCCGTTTCATCTGTGTACAAATTTATGGCAATGAGTAAGCAAATAGCACTTTGTGTTTCCGCTTATTACCCGGTCATGAATACAACATTCATTTATAAATTTAATTTTTCACACATCACTGTGGAAAAATCAATATTTGTGACTGGATATAGCAAAATGCTGCACTTGTCTGTAAAAAATCAATATGTACATTTTCATACCATTAGAAAGGCCTCATCACAAGCTTTCATTTGATGCCTTCTTCTTAAAAATCGTACATTATATGAACTTAAAGTGCCAATTTTCATAAAACATGAATTAGTGACAAGTGCATGGTTTAGCTATATCCAGTCACATTTATGATCAAATGTTTGAATTTAAGAAGTCACACTAGGACCGTTTCATCTGTGTTCAAGGTTATAGCAATGAGATAGCAACTTGTATTTCCGCTCATTACTCAGTCATACGACATTCATCTAAAATTGCATCTTTCACACATCACTGTGGACATATCAATATTTTTCTCTTACTTTGACAATCTGCTTTCCGCGTCTCCTTCAGGGGCTTTCCGCTTTTCTCTAAACTCCTCGGGGACATCCTTCAACTTGGATATCTAGAGAACAAACGGACAGACAGAATTACATTGTAGTCTAAATACATACAACAGTGCTGGCGGTAGCTGAAAGAAAACAAGTATTGACTCCTAAGGGACATCCTTCAACTTAAATATCTAGA